>ML420074.1:46159-62892 GCA_005239525.1 Nicotiana knightiana
GGGGGGGGGGGGGGGAAGGAGGGGCTAGCCTGATTAGATTGTAACTTCTTTTTTTCTTTTTTCTTTTGTAAGGATCCGACTGACCCCTTGTATATATTTTTTTTTGATATAATGAAAATTTTCCTTTGATGCCTTCATGAGTTTTTCTTTCATGTCCCTTTTATGTTTACTTGTTCTTGCTGAAAGATTTTTATTGCTTCATTTCGACTTGTGATCGAGATAAACCCTTAGGTTTTTTGTTTTTCGAGGGCAAGTCCCCAAGTTACGAAGGCAAGTCCCCGAGTCTGAAACACAGTCGAGAACTCGTCTCGGGGATGGCTCATTTCGAATTGGCAGATGAGTTATCTCAAATAACCAAGCTCGAATAGTTTTATAGGATAGGGTAGACCCTTAGGTTTTTATCAATGATTGTTATGTTTTCGAGTTCACCGCTATACCTTTTATGTGAATCTTCGAGTTGTAGTTAATTATTTGTTTAAGCTCGTAATAACCGAACCCTTAGGTTCGAATTGAGTGAGAGCGAGATCTCGAACTCTAATCGTATCGGCCTTTAGGCTTTTTAGGTCGGCCCTTAGGCTCTTTTATATTAGCCCTTAGACTCTTTAAATCGGCCCTTAGGCTCTTTTAGGTCGGCCCTTAGGCTCTTTAAGTTGGACCAATTTGGCCTCTAAAAACGGCTATAATTTTTCCCTCTTTTCGGCTAAAAGACTTAGTGAAAATTTTTTATGCCTTAGCATGTGTTTTTTGTACTCGTTGGGTTTTTCGAGGGTTCAGCGATCGGAGCCCAATTTTTTCTTAACTCGTTTGTTTAAGATAATTTAATACCTCTTGAGGCTTTTTCGAAGGCTGATATTATCAAAGCCTTAAAATTTTTGAGGGCTGATTTTATCGAAGCCCTTTTTTGTTTGCTTTGCCGAGGGTAGCCTTATTTAACCGATTTTTTGAAGTATTTGAAGGCCTTTAGTTTATGGCGAAAGTCGGACGTCTCCGAGCCGCATTATTTCGGCCGTAGCCTTTTTATATGACCGTAGTCTTTAATATGGCTGTAGCCTTCGGTTATCTCTCTTGGACTTGTTTCCCGATAACATTTTGAACTTGTTCGAACTGTTAGTCCCCGAGTGCAATGGCCTTGGACGGTATATCGGGGGGTGCCTCTTTGAGGTCTTATGATTTCGAACTTAGATAGATCGAGTAGGTAGTCCCCGAATGTTCGAGGTATGCTTGCACTTGGCCATCAGGTCATTTTTCACAAGTGTTAGTTTTTCACAATAGATCATAAGTACATGACTCGTATAATAGAGATTATACTTTAAACACGAGATGTTTGAGAAAAAAGAAAGTGCTTCTTTGTATTATACATGCTTACATGATTTGTTGTCGAGACTCGACTAATCTATATGGACACGGTTCATTCGACCATTTAGCCCACTACAAAATTCTTCCTACCGAGACCCATTTACATAACATCTGAGGGTGATGCCCCCTATTATTCGAGGTTGACTGCAAAGAAGCCTTGGATACTGTTGAATTATCCCCAGTTAGCACATAGTTGTTGCCTCGTTAAAAACCTTGCCGAAAAAACTCATTTGGGATAAAAACCGGTCTAAGGGAAAAAGAGTGCAACGCGTACTTTAAAACCCGAGGTCTTGATTTCTTGGACCGGATACCTGCAACAAGTTAGTTTCAAATATTTAAGTAAATGAAAAAGGAGGAACCATACCTTAGCAATAGTATCGCTTGAGGAGTCATATGTTGCAGTTATTCGACAATGGCTTGTCGTTCATTGTTTCGAGCTTGTAAGATCCTTTCTCGACTATGTCGAGGATTTGATAGGGTCCTTCCCAGTTGGGACCGAGTTTCCCTTCATTAGGGTCTCGGGTATTGATGGTGATCTTCCTTAAGACCAAGTCCCTGACTTTGAAGTGTCGAAGACTGGTTCTCCTGTTGTAATACCTCTCGATTCGTTGCTTTTGTGCGGCCATTTGAACGAGTGCGGCTTCTCGTCTTTCATCTAACAATTCCAAGTTGTTATTCATTGCCTCGCAGTTCGATTCTTTCATTGCATGTCGAAACCTGGCGCTGAGCTCTCCGACTTTGATAGGTATTAAGGCTTCGGAGCCATAGACTAAGGAAAATGGAGTTTCTCCAGTACTGGACTTCGATGTCGTCCGATATGCCCATAGAACCTCAGGCAATATTTCTCTCCACTTCCCTTTGGCTTTGTTTAGCCTCTTCTTTAAGTTTTGGATGATAGTTTTATTTGTTGATTCGTCCTGTCCGTTTCCACTAAGGTGATATGGCATCGATAATATCCTCTTTATTTTGTGATCTTTGAGGAATTTCGTTACTTTACTGCCGATGAATTGTTTGCCATTATCACACACTATCTCCGTAGGTATCCCGAATCGACATGCAATGTGATCCCATATGAAGTCGATCACTTATTTTTCTCTGACTTTCTCGAAAGGCTGTGCTTCAACCTATTTAGAGAAATAGTCAGTCATAAACAACATGAATTTAGCTTTACCTGGGGCCGATGGAAGAGAACCGACGATGTCCATCCTCCATTTCATGAATGGCCATGGGGATAGGACCGAGTGAAGTTGTTCACCAGGCTGGTGAATCATCGGTGCAAACCTTTGACATTTGTCGCATATTCGAACGAACTCCTTAGAGTCTTTCTCCATGTTATCCCAATAGTATCCTGCTTTGATGACCTTTCGAACTGGTGACTCGGTGCCAGAATGGTTCTCACAAGTGCCTTAGTGGATTTCTCGCAAAACATAGTCAGTATCTCCCGGCCCCAAGCTTACTACCAATGGAACATCAAACATCCTTCTGTATAATGTTCCGTCTTCGTCTAATGCGAACTGAGCGGCTTTAGTTCATAAGGTCCTCGATTCCTTGGGATGCTACAGCAGATTCCTCTCCTTCAAATATTCGATGTATTTGTTCCTCCAATCCCAGGTTAAGCTTGTAGAATTGATTTCGGCGTGCCCTTCCTCGATGACGGACCTCGAGAGTTGGAGGATAGTCCCCGAGCTGATTTAGTCTTCGTCGACCGACGATCCCAAGTTGGCAAGTGCATCGGCCTCAGTATTTGTTCTCGAGGTACATGCTGCAGAGTCCACTCTTTGAAATAATTCAAAGTTACCTGCAATTTGTCTAAGTACCTTTGCATACTGTCCTCTCAAACTTCGAAGGTTCCGTTTACCTGGTTAACTACCAGTAGGGAGTCACATTTAGCTTCGATGACTTCTGCTCCCAAGCTTTAGCTAGTTCGAGACCTGCAATTATAGCCTCATATCCGGCCTCGTTGTTAGTCAGTTTGGCAGTTTTAATCGATTGTCTACTAACATTTCCCGTAGGCGGTTTGAAAACAATGCCAAGCCAGGATCCTTTCACGTTCGAGGCTCCATCCGTGAAGAGGGTCCATACCCCCGATGATGTACCCGATTTTAGCAAGAGTTCCTTTTCCACTTCGGGTACGAGGGTTGGCGAAAAGTCTGACACGAAGTCTTCTAATATTTGAGACGTGATGGCCGTTCAGGGTTGATATTCAATATCGTAACCCGCCAAGTTCGACGGCCCATTTGGCCAATCGGCCCGATAACTCGGGCTTGTGCAATATATTTCGAAGGGGATACGTGGTAATAACACATATAGGATGACATTGAAAATATGGCTTTAGTTTTCTAGATGCGCTTATTAATGCAAGTGCTAATTTTTTTAGGTGTGGATACCTTGTTTCAACATTTCCTAAGGTCCGATTCACGTAGTAAACTAGAAACTGCGTACCTTGTTCTTCTCAAACTAATACACCACTTACCGCTATCTCGAACACCGCCAAGTATAGGTATTGCTTCTCATCTGCCTTTGGGGTGTGGAGCAAATGTGGGCTCGATATGTACCATTTCAATTCCTCCAACGCTTGATGACATTCCGGAGTCCATGTAAAATCATTTTTCTTTTTAAGTAAGGAAAAGAACTTGTGGCTCTGATCTGACGACCTCGATATGAACCGTCTTAGGGCAGCTATCCATTCGGTTAGCCTCTCAATGGCTTTTACATTTTCCACGACAGTGATGTCCTCGATGGATTTGATCTTATCGGTATTGATATCGATCCCCCGATTTGACACCATGAAGCCGAGAAATTTACCCGAGCCGACCCCGAAGGCACACTTTTCGAGGTTAAGCTTCATGTTGTATTTCCTCAAGATTTCGAATGTCTCCAGCAAATGAGTCAAATGGTCCTCTGCGCGCAGGGACTTAACTAACATGTCGTCAATGTAAACTTCCATTAATTCTCCTATCTGTTCTTCGAACATCTTGTTAACTAGGTGTTGATATGTAGCCCCCGCATTTTTTAGCCCGAAGGGCATTACATTATAACAGTAAGTTCCATACTTCTCGAATGAACCCTATTTTAAGAAGTTTAGTTACCTCTTCCTTTGTGAAGGTGTGCTTCACCTCGGGCTGAGGCCTTCTCTTTTGCTTTATTGGTCTGAATTTGGGATCTAGGCTCAACCGATGAGTTGTGATCCTGGGTGGGATTCATGTCATGTCTAAATGGGAAAACGCAAAGCAATGCATGTTATCAATAAGAAATAGAATGAGTTTTTTTCTGAGTTCAGGCGTTAACCCTGTTCCCAGGTATACCTTACGTTCGGGTAGATACTCGATGAGTATCACCTATTCCAGCTCTTCGACCATTGATTTGGTTGCATCCGATTCTTCGGGAACGATGAAAGTTCGAGGAGTGAGAAAACCCTCTTCTTCTTGTTCGATTACATGTTTATCCCATTTGGTCGAGGCTGGGGAAGGTGATTGCTATTTGGCCGCTTTCTTATCTTTGATGCTCGACCTTTTTGAGGTCGAAGATGCTGGAATCGACGTCACCTTGTCGACTGCAAACATCTCCTTCACAGGTGCTGTTACTCATAAACAATTTTCACACCATCCACTTTTGGGAACTTCATCATTGGTGAAGTGTCGACGGTACTGCCCTCATGTGGATCCATGGTTTTCCAAGCATGCATTGTACCTCATGTCGCCTTTGATGACATTAAATTTTGTGTCTTGGATGGTCCCCGCCACGTTTACTGGAAAAATTACTTCTCCCTTTGCTATTTCACTAGCCATGTTGAAGCCGTTTAGGACTCAAGATGCAGGTACAATATGGTCTAGCAGACCGAGCTGCTCTACGACCCTCGATCTGATTATATTTGCAGAACTACCTGGATCCATTAAAACACGTTAAACTTGAGTTTTATTTAACAAAATAGAAATTACTAGGGCGTCGTTGTGAGCTGAAAGATGCCTTCTGCTTATTCGTCGTTGAACGATAGAGTTCCATCAGGCACATTGTCTCGAGTTCGTTTCTCTCTCGTGATCGATACTTTGGCGTGTTTGAACATAGGGCCTTGTGGGATGTCGACCCCGCCGACAATCATGTGAATAACATGCTGAGGTTCTTATTGCTCATTCTTTATGTTGGCATCTCTCTCTCTAAAGTGATTTTTGGCTCTATCACTGAGGAATTCTCGGAGGTGACCTTCGTTGAATAGTCGAGCTACTTCTTCTCCCAATTGTCTGCATTCTTCGGTCCTATGGCTGTGGTACTTACAAATCAGGTTTGGATTCCTTTGAGAGGGATCGATTTGTATAGGTCTGGGCCACCTAGTGTCTTTAATCCTTCCGGTGGCCGATACGATACCCGAGGCATTGACACTGAAATTGTACTATGATAATCGGGGTGTTTCTATGGGATATACATATTTGTCGAATCCAGTTTTTCTCATGAACCCCTGAGAATTCTACCCTCGGTCACCCCTTCGATCGTTCCGGTTTGAATTACGTCCCGGGTGGCTATTCCTTCTATCTGAAACATATGGCTTATACCTGACTTTATTCGGCCTTGATTCTTTGTCAACATCTCTATGGTTTTTACCTGTCGACCGATTAGGATGCACTGAACCTGATGGGGCTCCCAGTTGATCGTCCTCGAATTTAATTTCGACTGAGATCGGTTGTGAACATCTGCCCATGTCACAACCGGGTACTCTATCAAATTCTATTTCAGTTGGCGCGATGCGATCGAACTCCACTCATTGAATCCCTGGGTGAAAGCTTGGACATCCCAATCGTCAGTAACCGGTGGCAACTCCATGCGTTCCATTTGGAATCGAGATACGAACTCTCTTAGCATCTCGTTATCCCTCTACTTCACCTTGAAAAGGTCCGATTTTCTCGTTGCAACCTTTATAGTTCCAGCGTGTGCCTTTACAAATGAATCTGCCAACATGGCAAACGAATCGATAGAGTTCGGTGGAAAGTTGTGATACCAAATCATAGCTTCCTTCGACAGGGTCTTCCCGAATTTCTTTAGCAATACTGACTCGATTTCATCATCTTCCAAATCATTTCCTTTGATAGCACAAGTATAAGAGGTAACATGCTCATTGGGGTCCGAGGTCCCGTTGTATTTTGGTATATCGGGCATCCTGAACTTCTTTGGTATGGGCTTCAGAGCCGCACTTGGAGGGAATGGTTTTTGTACAATCCTTTTGGAGTCCATTCCCTTTAGGACCAATGGTGCCCCCAAAATCTGATCAACTCGAGAGTTATACGTTTCCACCTTCTTGTCTTTGGCCTCGATTTTCTTTTCTCCCGATCCTATTCTCTTAGTAAGCTTCTCGAGCATCCTCATTATAGCAGGGTCGGTTGTCGAAACATTATCAGCCAATCTTTCAGGCGCTGGCTCGATACGGCGAATAACCCCTTGTTCGACCTTATTTGGTGCCCTGTGATGATTTTGCAACTGAGCAATGACGTTTTGTCGGGCTTGCATCATTTCAAATATAACTTGGACACTGACACCTCCGTCTCCCCTGCCCTGCGTTCCTCGACCATCAGTTCGACCCTCTCTGCGTACAGTTCCCTTAGGGTCTGCGCCCACATATGCATTCAAGGCAACATGAGAACTGACATCAACCGGATTGAGGGGCGGTGCTCCCCCGAGTTCATCCTGTGGCACCTCGATTCCTGGGGCGATAACATTCTCGTTTTCTCCGCGGAGTCCGAGACTGTTGTCGCCATGTGTAGCTGTGTTTTGTGAGTTTGACATGATCTTAACCGGAAAACAAAATTCTTGACAGGAGACAAGTGTAAAATAGTGTGTTATATCAAGATTAGCACTGAATAATCACTAATATCCTTAGCCCCACGGTGGGCGCCAAACTGTTTACTTCGAAATACGAGTAACAATTAAACTTGTAATGTGGTTATAAGAATATGTGATCTAATTCAATGCCAATTGATAAATAGCTAAATATGTAAAGGAATTAAAACAATTAAAATGGATCAAACCAGTGTAGTAGCAAGTTATCGACCCCAATCTGAATTAGACTCGAGATCAAGTGCCAAGAACAGTAAGAGAAACAATAATAATACAAACAATAAGAACTATAAAGAGTTAAGAGCGAATAAAAGAGCAGAGTGCTTTGTATTTCTCAGTAATGGCGTAAGTGATAAGTGCGTATGATTATAATAATGATAATCTCTGCCCACAAATGAACATAATTCCTCTTTATATATTAGAGGAATCCTAAATAAGGTATGACTCTAATTTCGGAAGTAAAATACACGATTGATATCATTAATCGTTAATGATTCTACCGGTTTCGAGATTCTCGTCGGGATTGGTGATTGATTTCGGATATCTCATGATTCTGTACTACAACGTTGATCCAGCCTGATCTCGATCCCTCGGTCTTCTCGTTCCTCGAGCCCGAACTTGCTTTGATACAGGTTCACTATTGAGGCATACCCTCGAGCTCATAAAATCGGGTGTCCTCGATTTTTACCTATACATCTTGAAAACCAAAAAAATAAAAAGAAATATATATATAAAATACACAGAGAACGTCATATATGTACTTATCTTTGACTTGAGACATTTGAACAAAAAAATTCTAATAAAGCGGACAACAATGCAAACTAGGACTTTCTATTTAATTTGTGACACTAGGAGTTCTTGAATTTTACAATACAAAGTCAATATTTATATCCCGTTTGGCCATATATTTTGCTAAAATATATTTGGGTTATTTTTAGCAAACACATGTTTGTTCAAAATTTTATCTACATTTTAGCAAATTCTCAAAAATCAAAACCCAAATCTCAAAATCAGCTCAATAGATGGTTTTGTCCCACAATACCACTATTACATTTTTTAAAAATTACCCCAAACTTTTGTATTTATAAAAAAGTCCACCATTTATTATTTTGTAACAATGTTGTTTCGTCTTCTCGGTCATCTGATAATGCATTATGTAGTTCATTATAAAAGTGATAATTTTTCTACCAAATTTATTTATGTTCAGGACTATGGTTTGCGATAATATAATGAATGTTATTGATAAAAGTATTGTTAGGTATTTGTGATAGTTTTTAGAATTTGTGGATATAATTCACGTTTCATTTTTTTTAAAAAGAAGTAAAGTATGTTTTGAAAACTTATGTCCAAATACATTTTCATCTTCAAACCAAACTTCACCCGAATTAAAATTTTCAAAATAAATTTAAAAATATATAACCAAACACTAGCTTATACTTCCCACCTTCGCCCAAAGGTTTAAAGATAAAAGTCAACTCGTTAACTTTAAGAAATATTTGCATCCAAGAGCTTAACTGCTAAAATTTAATATACTAGTACAACTTACAGTATTCTAAACGAAAAGAAAAACTCTAAGAAAATTATAAGTGATCATGAAGATCAATAAATCAGCTCGTCTAAAAGAAAAAGATGCACCAAGAAGACCTATTTAATGTTTGCACACTTAGTAATATTAATTATTTTGAGATATTTTGGAAAATTTATTTCGTGTTTTCCATTCTTCTTTGTTATTCATCATAAGACAAGCTTATCCTTCGGATATGACACACAATAAAAGTACAGGAACGGCTCAAGCACTTTCGTGGTATAAAGCCAAAATTTATCTGGAGGTTTTAAATTTAAAAAAATATTTAAAAAAAAAGAATTTACCTAATAGCCGCTCACCTAACTGCTTAAACTAAAAATAATCAGTGAATGTATAGTTGTAGACATCGAAATTTTAAAGGATCAATACAAATCCTAAATTAAAGATTACATGACTCTTGAAATCCTAGGAGTCTACTAGTAGGGGTGGGCATATTTCGGTCGGAACCGAATAAACCGACCGAACCAAAATTTTTTTATTTCGGTTTCGGTTATTCGGTTTGTTCGGTCGGTTTCAGTTTAAATTTTTAAAATTTCAGTTTTCGATTTATTTTTCGGTTATTAAGTTATTTAGTTCGGTTAACCGAAAAATCGAATTATTAGCATATAGGTTCTTTAAGTTATATATAGGCTAAGCCCATAGGTAATAAGTTAATAGTATTAGGTCCAATCTATCAAAGACTCACCCAATTAAATAAAGTATTGATACCCAAATTTTCCCATATATATTGTAAAAAAAATATATATATATATATATATATATATATATATATATACACACTTTCAAATAGTGCATGAGCATCAACCAATATTTTTCCATAATTTTTCATAATTTTAAAAGGCGTTTAATCAATTTATTCTGGTATTTTATTATCTAAGTAATTATTAATTGTATCAAAAATAATTTTATAATAATTTATTACTTAATTTTATCATTTATATTCATATTAAGCTTTAAACATTTTATGTATAATTATATTTGCATCTTTAGGCTATAATTATAATATTTCACAATAATAGCCACATATATGCATAATTACATTATTTACACAGGAAAATGACTTTTTATATTTTTATAATATTAATTAAATATTTTAAATTATTTTTCATGCACAAATAACATTTTTTATTATTTATCACTTATTTTTTATAAATTATTTTACGGGTTTAATTAGGTATTTAAAATCTAGCCTTTTTCCTAATTAATTTCGAACCTAGCTCCAACCCAATAAACCCTAACCCTATACACCGGCCCAAAATACCCATCCCAAATCACTTAACCAAACCATCTAAATCCGGTCGGTACCCGTCTATTATAACCCGCCCCGGTCACTTTTAAATCTCAGTCGTTAATCTTTCAAGATCAACGACCCACATCCCTTCTCCCTATTTTAATTAACCAAAACCCTAACCCTAACTCTCATTCACCCGAACCCGCCGCCTCTGTGTTCTCTCATCTCTTCCTCTTCTCCTCTCAAAACCCTAAGCCGCTGTCACCCAAAATCACTCCCCTAATCCCGCCTCTGATGAGATTCCCCCCTCATCTTCTTACCATATTGTCCCCTCATCCCTATTGGCTACCCCTTGATGGTGTTATATGATTGTTTGCCTAATATGGCAAGCAGAATTGAACCAAAATTGGTTCAAATCCTTAACTTGCTGCTTATTTCGTCTATGTTGGTCACTTGCTCTTTGTGAGTACGATTAATTTCCGTATATCTCACTGATTCGTACTTAACCTTAAGATTAGAGTTTTCAGATCCCCTTTTTATTCGAACAAAAACTGGTTCAAGCTTTAATTTTAAGTATTATCCCGTCTATATTCGTCTTATTATGCATGAATCTGCCTATTTTTGTTGATTTATTTTACTTACCCTAAATTAGGATTTTAGACCCTTTTCCATTCGAACCGGATCTGGTTCAATTATATGTTTCTCTTGAATAATTTCTGGTCTATTTTCATCACATGCAATATGTAGTTGATTGTCTTTATTTTCTATCGATTTTATGGGGTTTACCTAAAACTAGGGTTTGAGACCTCTCCTCGTCTTTACTGATTTTCTGATTAATGTTCTTTCCTTTCTCGTATTTGACTAATAGTTTCCTTATTTCTGTTTAATCTACCATGTTTCCTTTATTTTAACCTTATTTTCCCCCTAAAACTGATAGTTAATCGACTCTTATGTGATATCTTCCTTATTCTCTGTTGTATCCTCTTATTCTAAGTGTTACTCGCCTGATTGCACGCCATTATTCTCTGTTAATTTACTGAACTCTTTGGGTTTCTGTATTATTTGCCTTAATCTTAATTGATTATGTGTTTAATACTTACCATGTTTATGTGTTCAGTTCCTACATTATTTAAACCCCCTCCCCTTTTCCCTTTAGCCAGACTCGAATTGATATACTCTCACTAAGAAATCTAGGGCTTAGTTCTATATCTCTCTCTGCTCTCTCTTGTTTACTTCTGGTCTTGGCCGGTTGAAAGCTAAGGCCAAATATTCTGGACTCTCGACTTTGTGGTATTATTTTGGTTTGCTTGATTAACTGGTGAGTGACTATCATTTGTCATTTCATTTCTATTCCTGAACTATGTTTACAATCCAACATGTCTAAAACCCCTTTCTGAGCATGATTCTGCCTGTTTACATGATTCTCTGTAGTCGTATAGTTAATAATGCTTAGTTCTGAGATTGGTTATTTTTGAATAATATGAATCCTCTTAAAGCATATGCTTAATTTGTCTCCTATATGATGTTCTGAACTTGTTCTAAATTTGGCATCTTTAGGATGTTAATTAGTCAATTAGTGCTTAACCTTTGAAGCTTGTATTGTTATTAAACTTCTTTTTCTGTCGTTTATATGCCTTGATAACTTTCTTTCTAATATATCTTATTCATTTGGATTCATGGGGGTGTTCTGAATGTTTGGGTTTTTATGGTTTAATAAGGTTGTCCTAAATGCTTGCATGAACACCTAGCTTAACTAGACTTTTCCAGACTTCAACTTATTTAAACTGTATGTTTGTGCATAAAAAACTTTGAAAACCTTGCTTGTTTTCTTAATACAATCCTGCCTACATATTCCGTGTCTTAAACTCTATTGTGATGACTTTCTTCTTAAAAATCAAAACTGTTTTAAATCTGTCCCTGCCTCTTTTTATATGCTGCTACTTTTTAAATCCTACTCTTAAGTCCTTTAGGTTCTATCCTCAACCAACCCAGTATGAGCACTGCTCAGGGTTCATGTGAGACTCCTGTGAACTCTGACACGTTGGGGACTGGTTCCTAACCTCATTTGAATCATTCCTGAGTATTCGGTTTTGGTGTAAGCATTGCCCTTGGTCCCTGAGACCCTTGGGAACTTTGATGCACTGGAAAAATGGTTCTATATGTACTATGGGTGAATCACTCACCATTGAATGTTCTGTACTTGTGAAATAAGCCTCGAAGCTAATATGGTTTGAAGGCCCAGGCTGCCCAGGTGTATTTGGGCCTGATAAAGTCTCCCTATAATTTATTTCATTACTATTATGTAATTAACTAGCCTGGTTTGTAATAACGCTGTAATAAACAAATTCTGGGGTATTTAGTAAAATTGGGAGGGTTCCTTATTTTCTTTGTTAAAGCGGGTAGATATCGTGCCTATATGGTTTCCTTTATGTTGTTGATTACGCTCATATTGTGTTTTAGAAATCCTGCCTATAGGGTTTCCTTTATGTTGATGGTTATGCTCATATTCTATTTTAGACATCCTGCCTATAGGGTTTCCTTTATGCTGTTGATTCTGCTCATATTATTTTTTAGAAATCCTGCCTATAGGGTTTCCTTTATGTTATTGATTCTGCTCCTATTGTGTTTTAGAAATCCTGCCTATAGGATTAACATTATAATTGTTAGAAATCCTGCCTATAGGATTAACATTATAATTTGTTAGAAATCCTGCCTATAGGATGCATCAACTTGCCCAATAAAACGTGTTAGCAATCATGCCTATAGGACCAATGTTTGACTCAAATGTTTTCTGGCAGTGTGTATAAATTTCTGCCCATATACTGCTTAATTAGAAATCATGCCTATAGGACTAAAATCAGTTCAATGCTAGATATCATGCCTATAGGATTAAAAATCAATTCAATAATTAGAAGTTATGCCCATAGGATTCTAAATGATTTTGAATACAATTGTCAGTGTCAATCACTTAGACAATATGCCTATAGGATTTAATAACCATTCTAGATTTGTAATTGTGATTCATTATTGTCTGAAATGACCATATGCTAAAATAAAATCAGTAGGCAAATAAATAGGTCTTAATGCTCGCCATAATAAAACTGTCTCTGCATTCTGTTTTCCCACATAGATGTCCTGCCTATAAGATTCCAAAGCTAATAAAGTTTGTTGATTCAATTGCGTGCTTTTATTTTCTATGTGTAGAGGTTAATGTGAGCCCATACTTGTTCCTTATCTGAAAGTCCTATTTGTTTTTGTTTGTCGCCTAGATATCACATTTTAAAGTAACATAGGTTGGTCTAGAACTATTCCAAATAGAGGTCCTAATACCTCCAGGGCCATAGGTAAGGGACGGGTAGCGCACGCATAAGGAACGAGCTAGAAACTACTAGAGCACTTAAGTAACAACTTAAAGATTGTAAATTGGGTAGTTGGGAGATGATAGTCCATGCGTTAATACTATGAGTGACACCCCGACTTGAGGGAGTTACAAAGTATTGTATGAAATGATCCTATAGGCTAAAAAACTTAGGACCCCCCCAATACTCTTTTTTAGAAAAAATAGATTCAATATCGTATTTGTCCAAATCGCTTTCTCCCTTTCTTTTAGACTAATTCGCTTAATTTAAGTTCGGTCGGGACCCACCATTGTGGACCTTGAGGGGTGCCTAACACCTCCCCCTCAAGGTAATTTAAGCCCTTACCCGATCTCTAGTGATGTAAACTAGTTAAATGAGTTAATTGCTCTAGTTTCCCTAACGCACCTTAATCCGTTAGGTGACGACTCTTCCAAACCCACCCCGAAAAGGAGTTGTCCCAAAAATATCAAAACCCGATTTCGCGAGAAAAAGGGACAGTACGTCCATCAACTTCCCAATCTTAAAGACTTTAACTCTATTAAAACTTCCATAGTATATATGATAGATACCGGGAGGATTTTACACAGAGTTGTAATTTACAGTATGTTTGAATTTTATGATCCATAATAGCGTGCAAAGTTTAGTCTATTTTTTTTAATACATACAACATTTCCAACAATTTCGAAATATTTGGAAAAAATAACAAATTCGCCGGTCCTATTATTACATAGAAGGAGCCCAATATGATAATGTTCAAACCGAAAATCGAACTGAAATTAGAAAAACCGAACTGAACCGAACCGAACTTATTTCAGTTCGGTTTCGGTTATTACTTTTACAAAATCGAAAATCGAATAACCGAACCCAATTTCTTCAAACCGAACCGAACCGATCGTATGCCCAACCCTATCTACAGGGTTTCTTGGAGGTTACTCTACTCTAAACCCTAACGTACACCTACATAAAGGGATGCATATCCCTTGAAGAGGGGTCTCAAAAATCCCATAAATTCTCGGGATATTCACAAAAAGATCAAGGCATAAACTAATGTCGTGATCAATAGATATTTTTCTTGATAATTAAATAATTCAAGAAGAACCCTCTTTAAAACCCATGCCCAATATCCCCTGAGCCGACTTGCCCAACTCTTCCCCACTCTCTTTAAAACCTCACTTTCCAAAAACCCTAAAAAAGGAGGAGACCTAGATCGGACCCCCCTTCCTAATAACCTAGCAGCCGCACCCCTCTCCCTCCCGACTCCCTCGATCTGCCTTCAACCTCATACACAAGGGCTAACTGAAATTCCTACCATACTCACAATCACCCACACACACCTAAAACAATACAAGCAACAAAAAATCAAGGTTGTAGTTCAAAAAATAGTTTTCAAATCTAAGAAGTTCCAAAGAGTTTCAAATTGAAGTGGAAAACTAGAATTTGAGGGATTGGCTTCAATTTCCTCTGGTTCAGTGTCCATTTTCTCTTTTGCTGAGGAGTTTCAGCTGTTGTTTTCTTCTCTGCTGAGGNGAATTCTTGCAAAAAAAACTAGAAAATTGTCAATTAATGGATCTAGGGTTTAAAGGATGTAAGTATACTTGGTCAAATAATAGACGTAATAATAGGGGCCTTATAATGGAAAGGTTAGATAAGACTTTAGGCAATGATAAATGGTGTGACATATTTCCTAATTACTCAATATTCCACCTCCCTAAGACTCATTCGGACCATAATCTATCCTAGTCGAATTAATTCCAAGAACTAGGCAACATCACACACAACCTTTTAGACTTGAGACATTCTGGTGCAAACACCATGAATTCCTAAAACTGGTAAAACAACACTGGACACCAATTGATTACACTAGGGCCAGTACCTCTTTTATAGAAAATGTCAAAATATGGAAATATACAACCTTTGGTGATATAATAGGGAAAAAAGAAGATTAATTGCTAGACTTAGGGGCATCCAAAATTCCATACATTATCCCTATAGTAATTTTCTTCAACAAGTGGATGAATCTCTTAAAAAAGAATATAATGACATCCTCCGAATTGAAGACGACTATTGGAAACTAAGATCTAGGATAAATTGGCTTAATGAAGGAGATGCAAACACTAGGTATTTCCACATAAAAGCAACAAACAGAAGAAGGAGAAATAAAATAAATTATTTCAAAGATAATGAAGGCAACTGGATTAATGACCACGACTTGATCTTGGGTCATGTAACAACTTACTTCAAAAACATCTACACCACTTCGCATAACCTAGCTACCCAGAAAGGGTTAGGGAGGAATCCATCAAACGCAAATAATCTTAATTTAATTTCGTTAGATGATCCATTAAGTGATATATAAATTAAAAATGCAACCTTTTCTTTTAAGCCTTTTAAAGCACCAGGTCCCGATGGTCTACACCTTTTTTTTATCAAAGATATTGGGACATAGTAGGCCAGTCAGTTACTAAATACTGTCATTCAATTTTTAAAAATCAGACAATTCCCAATGAAATCAACAAAACATATCTTTGTCTAATTCCCAATATTCAAAATGCAAATGACATCAAAAACCTTCGCCCTATTGGATTATGCAACACAATCTACAAAATAATTACAAAAGTACTTGCCAATAGACTGAAGCCTTTTTTGGATAAACTAATTAGTCCCTACCAAGCTAGTTTTATGAAAAACAGGCGAGCATCGGATAATGCAATTATTATTCAAGAGTTAGTCAACAATCTAGCTAAAGTCAAAGATAAAGTAGGATACATGTTGATTAAAATTGATTTGGAAAAAGCTTTTGACCGGCTTGAGTGGTCATTTGTATGTCACACACTAAGGTTTTTTAACTTCCCTCCAATTTTTACAAAGCTTATACTTAGTTGCATCTCAACTAGCTCTATTTCAGTCTTAGTCAATGGATCAAAAACACCTTATTTTGAACCTAGTAGATGTATTAGACAAGGGGATCCGCTATCTCTTTACATCTTCATCTTGTGCCTCAAAATGTTATCTAGATATATAAATCATCAAGTAGACACTAAGCAGTGGGATCCAATTACTCTAGGGAGAACAAATCTAAAATTTTCCCACCTCTTCTTTGCGGATAACCTCACCTTTATGACTAGGGCAAACAATAAATCATGCCAAGTCATAAAGCTAGGACTGGATACTTTTTGCTCCCTTAGTGATCAAAAAATAAATCATTTAAAATCAAAAATAATCTTCTCAACTAACTGTCCTCCCAATACAACCACCTTTATCTCCAACACATTGGGTTGCACGACTAGTAAATTTTTTGGAAAGTACTTAGGTTTCCCAATTCTTAACAAAAATCCAAGACATAATGACTACAACTTTATCCTTGACAAAATGAAATCTA
>ML420075.1:7730-20716 GCA_005239525.1 Nicotiana knightiana
TTAACGCACCTTTAAAAATTGTTAAGTGGCGACTCTCAAAAACACAAACCCCTTTCCCAAAAGAAAAGAGTTGTCCCAACCGAATGTCATAAACCCAATCTCCGCAAGGAATGAAGGGGCGCGACAGCATGGCGACTCTGCTGGGGACTTTCAGGCTTTTACCATTTTCAAATTGCTTTGTGAATTTGTACCTCTACCCATTTCCCTTATGTGAAATTACTTGTCTATTTATTTAAGCATTTATTCTTCTTCAAAAGTAACTGACATGTTTTTTCTGTTTCTTTCCTTTGTAACCGCTTTTAAATTATAAACTGCTTTATTTACTGCTTTCATAACGTGCAAATACATGACAACATATTTTTAATGCTTATTTATTATTGCATAATCATGCTCAACATTCATACTCCACTCGTGCCAAACAAAATACTATAGCAACGCTTGATGAGTGGTTGCGCTCTTCCTATATTATTACCCCTTAAATTCGGAAATGATTATTTGCGGTAAAACTAGTCGATCAGCGGTGCAGTCGACGATTCCGTGCCTTTCCCCCTTGAGTTGTCCGCTCGAGGGTACCAGTCTAAAACCCCATAGAAACCTTACTCCGTTATGTTATTTCATGCATCATGGTCGAACCTAGCCAGGCTAAAGTGTGGTCCGCACGATAGCTTTTAAGATTGCTTATCCAAAAGTCCATTGGGTTTCCCTAAACCCAAACGGTCATCATCACATTCTGTGCATTGATTTGGACAACTAAATTCTTTATGCTAATTGTTGATGTTGAATAGTCGAGTCTGGTGGGGTAAGGGCCTAACCTTGTTTGCCTTGCAGAAAAATGAGGCACGAAGGCCCCAGATTCGGCATGGTCTCCAACATCCCTCCAAGATTGCTAAGTTGGTGGGAAGATTTACATTCTAGTGACAAAACTCTCATCAGAAAATACTTGGGAAATCTACCATCTCTCCTAGAAATCCAGCCTAACACCATGATAATAGAGGCTGCTACCCTATTATGGGATTGTGAAAGGTCCGTGTTCCGCTTCGGGGACATTGAAATGACACCTTTGCTGGAGGAAATAGGAGGACTGGCTGGCCTAGTATGGGAAACCCCGGGGTTGCTAATGCTTGAGAACCGCACAGGAAAAGGTTTCCTAAAAATGATGGGTCTGAAGAAGAATACAGAATTGGCATGCTTAAAGAAGTCATACATCCCTTTTAACTACTTGTACGAAAGGTACGATCACAGCAAATCATATCGTACCTACCACGACGAGTTTGGCATCACATCCTTGGGACACATCCATCGTAGAGTATTCGTCTTCATGTTTTGCTTCTTGGGTTTGATTGTGTTTCCAATAAAGAAGGAGAGAATCCACACTAGACTGGCCATGGTAACCAAGACACTAATGGAATGAACTGTTGGGCCAAACTCCAACATTGTGCCCATGATCATTGCAGACATATATCGAGCCTTGGAAAAATGTCAACGAGGGGCAAGACACTTCGAAGGCTGCAATCTACTACTTCAGCTTTGGCTCATGGAACATCTCCAAAAGGGCGAATACCGACAAGAAATTCATCGAAGAGTTTGGGATGACCACATCGCTTTCCACCATCCAAAGCGAATGAATTACATCCCCGACATGTTTGCTCAGCCTGAGAACGCCAAAGGATGGGTCGAGCTCTTTGATAATCTGACTGAAGAACAGGTTCAGTGGATGTTCGAGTGGTTTCCGACAGAGGAGTTCATCGCCCGTTCCAGAGATGCACCATTCCTAATACTAATTGGTCTAAGAGGAACATACCCTTACGTCCCTCTTCGAGTTATGAGGCAAGTGGGTAGGAAGCAAGTCATACCCAGGGTCGACAAGATGAGCCATCTTCGAGCTGACTTCCAAAATGATGATAGTCCTCACAAGTGTCAAGCCCAGCACATGTGGCACTGCAAGATTGTAATGGAGAAGAACACCATCGAGCCAGATAGATATCATGCCAGTTGTATCCCTTTCTATCCTGGTTGGTTGGCAGAAAATTGGGGTGGTCTGAGTGAGCCAGGGTTCGTTCAGGGCCACAGGGTTATAGATGAGAAGGCGAAGCACAAGTCAAAAACAACCAGCTGCACAAGAGGATCCGTGAGTGTGAGGATGAGCACCACAAAATACATGAGTCTAACAAGAAACTGATCGAGGAATGGAAGGATATGGCTATCATCACCAACAAAAGGTTAGGTATTTGGAGCGAGGCATAGTGGAGCTGGAGAAAAAATTTCTCAAAAGGATTAAAGACTGTCAAAAGGCTTAAGGGACCGACGGAGGACATCTAGCCATAGCATACCTATTGCTGGAACTTCATGAGTTGGGGAAACTGTACGAGGGAAGCAAGAATGCTGAGTCTGGGGAATATCTTTTTGGGACCAAGTAGATAGGAATGTCTTTCTTTTACTTTATCAATGTAATAAGTCCAATGGCCATTAGTGACCTTTACTTCCTGTTTATTTAGTGTCATTTTGGGATTCGTTTATTTTCTTATCAATAAAATGAGGCATTTAGCATCTTAAGTTCTCCAAATCAATTTGCCGCTAGGCCTACCTCGGGTACAAAAGTGGTCCCCAAAATAGGACGCGCTTTACATTCCCGCACTATGTGTTTAAATACCGCAATACTTTTCATAATCCTCACTGACTTGGCTACCTTTTGTTTTTGTTTTCCTCTTTCTTTATTTATTTATTCCCCTCCCCAAAGGTTAGTTNCATAATCCTCACTGACTTAGTTACCTTTTGTATTTGTTTTATTTTTCTTTATTTATTTATTCCCCTCCCCAAAGGTTAGTTCGTGCACTCTGGCGTCATCATCCTATCTTACAAGATCTAGGGGCCCTCTACCCTCTCCTACTCTTAGTCCTCCCAAAGGCAAGAACAAAGGCAAAAAGAAAATGGAAGATTAAGGCAACAACAGAAATGAGAATGTGGTTGAACGGGTAGAGGCCGTTGATGGCCAGGGTATTTGGCTTCAGAATGAAACTGTGTCGCAGCTAGAACGAAAGTTGTTAAAGTTTCAAGAAGAGCTTGATCAAGTTCGGAATCTGGCAAAACTTTCATTCTCCCTCAACATCCCAGACGTCAACATCCAGAATCCTACACCTCCTCAAAACATCCCAAAGCAGCAAAATCATCCCGCAGCTCATCATCACACCACACTATCAAAGAAACAAACTCTTCCAGCACAATGCAATGCCTGCCATACTCCAAATTACAATCCACTGCTCATCCCAGAACTCCACAAATGACCATTTTCACACTCATGCGCCAGGACACCATAACAATCCTATCTACGTGGAGACCATTCCACACTCCACTCCCCCTATCACATACACACCTGAGTCTGACGAAAAGGACCTGCTTATCAAGAACTTGGCTGCGGAACTTAGGA
Organism: Nicotiana knightiana; assembly: GCA_005239525.1. Classification (NCBI taxonomy): domain Eukaryota; kingdom Viridiplantae; phylum Streptophyta; class Magnoliopsida; order Solanales; family Solanaceae; genus Nicotiana; species Nicotiana knightiana. The sequence continues at coordinate 11,155 of ML420075.1, forward strand.
ATCTGACCAGCCGAGTTCAAGGCATTGAGGGAATCAAGGGAGTCGAAGGGTTGAACTATGAAGACCTCTGCATACAACACGATGTCAAACTGCCCGAGGGATACAAACCTCCTAAGTTTGAAATGTTTGATGGTGCAGGTGATCCAATGGTCCATCTAAGAACTTATTGTGACAAGCTGGTTGGAGTAGGGAAGGATGAAAGGATCCGCATGAAGTTGTTCATGACGAGCTTGAAAGGGGATGGATTGTCTTGGTACATCAGCCAAGATCCCAAGACATGGTCAAATTGGGTGAGCATGGCATCTGACTTTATGGACAGATTCAGGTTCAACACAGAGAGCGCACCAGACGTGTTCTATATTCAAAATTTGAAGAAGAAACCCACAGAGACATTTCGCGAGTATGCTACTCGCTGGAGGTCCGAAGATGCTAAGGTCACACCCGCCTTATAAGAGGAACAGATGAACAAGTTCTTTGTCCGGGCCCAGGACCCGCAGTACTATGAACGATTGATGATGATTGAGAACCACAAGTTCTCCGACATTATCAAATTAGGTGAACGGATTGAAGAAGGTATCAAGAGCGGTATGGTCACAAATTTTGAAGCCTTGCAAGCTACAAACAAGGCTTTGCAGTCTGGTGGTGTGTCTAAGAAAAGAGACGCGGGAGCCGTGATGGTTGCACAAAGAACCAAATCCCCTCTCAAATACCAAACTTACCCAACACCTCCACTCACATATCAACCAACCTCAAAGTACCAAGCACCCTTATACCAAGATCTATCACCCACTTATTAATCACCTCCACCACCAACTTATCAATCACCTCCACCACCGACATATCAACCTGTTTCACCCAGATACTCACAACCCGCTCCTGTCAACCACACTTACAATTCCCAACCATCTCATTACCAATCACCCCTACCCGTCAAAACTTCCTTAGACCTCGTCCTAATTTTGATCGCAGACCTCCAAAATAGTATACCGCCATCGCTGAACCCATCGACCAGCTGTATGAGAAGCTCAAAGCTGCTGGTTATGTCACCCCTATCCCTACTACAACCCTTGACAATCCTTCTCAATGGGTCAACCCAAACAAGTCCTGTGCATACCACTCCGGCATGAAGGGGCACACCATCGATGAATGCCGCTCTTTGAGGACAAGATACAATCCCTGATTGACAACAAGGTCATCGTGGCAAAGAAATCCGCTCCAAATGTCCACAACAATCCTCTTCCGGACCATAAGGGTGGAGGCATCCACTTGATTGAAATAGAAGATGATTGGGACCCCGAGGGATCAATCGGGTTGATCGNTCTTGAGTTTGAAGCAGCGTCACCTACAAAGACACAAGTATCGATTGAAGTTGAGTTCGTGTCTCCAGCAAATTCACCCGTACCATTTGAGGTTGCAGTCTTGCCACCCAAGGCACATGTTCCATTCTAAGTGAGGGTATCTGCGCCAATCACGGTAGCGATATCGACCACGCCACCTTTCTATACAAATGTTGTACCATGGGACTATACAGCCGAGGCGAGAAGGAAAGGCAAAGTCAAGACTAAAGAAGTTGTTGCAGCACAGGGTATGACAAGAACTGGTAGAGTCTATGCCCCTGAACATCTGGCTGAATCCAGCAGGCAGGCTTCCAATCGGCCTCCCATTATCGAGACAGGTCTGGATGACCTTTGGAGGAAAGTACAGGCCAAGGAGTATTTGGTCATCGACCAGCTGAACAAAATGCCAGCGCAAATATCCATCCTCTCTTTGGTGCAGAATTCCGAGACGTGCATGAATGCTTTATTGAAGGTGTTGAATGAAGCCTATGTGCCAAACAACATCACTAGCGGAGAAATGGCTAATATGGTTGGCCAAGTGTTGGAGAGTCACAAGATCACTTTCCACAAGGACGAACTGCCTCCTGAAGGGTTGGGCCATAACAAAGCACTACACATCACTGTGCAATGCGAAGACTATTTCATCACCAGAATTCTTATCGATGGGAGATCCAGTCTCAATAGCTGTCCTTTGATAACACTCAAGAAATTGGGTAAAGGGATGCATGAGATAAAGGATGGAACAATCAATGTGAAAGCTTTCGATGGATCTCAAAGGTCCACCATTGGTGAGATAAACCTATGCTTGCAAATGGGACCAACCTGGTTCGAGGTTGACTTCCAAGTGATAAATGTTCCAGCGTCCTACAACCTGTTATCAGGACGACCCTGGATCCATGCTGCTGGGGACATAGCATCAACGCTACATCAGGCAATGAAATTCGAGTGGAACCACCAAGAGCTGATTATTCATGGTGACGGTAGCAACCCTATTTACAGTCGCCAGACTATTCCGGTGATTGAAGGAAGAAAGAAGTTGGGTGGATAAACTTACCACCACATTGAACGGGTCAACACTATCGACAAAGTGATGTTTTAGACTTCAATACCACACATAAAGATAGGTTACTTTGTGTGGTACCCATTTTTTGAGTGTTGTCTTAGTAGAAGAACCTGGTTCTTCTTGGTGTTCCAACTACTACTATTGCGGAATAATAAGAAGCAGTAAAGTAAAAACACAGATATTTTACGTGGAAAACACCTGGCTCAAAAGGTGAAAAAACCACGACCTACTCCTCAGTAGGATTTGCTCAACTCTTCACTAAAAACTCTGAGCCAAACGGACTTACAAAATAAACTCTTTTGTAATCCTAGGACTAACTCTAATCCCTTTGTAGTAACTAGCCCCTAGCTAATTTCTACACACCTCAAGTTAACTCTAATTTGAAAACTACGTACCTATTACAATTTCTTATATGAAAGCTAAAAGATACAATATTAAAAACTCCTACTACAATCAACTAGACTCAATAATCAATCAGATGGAACTGGTTCTTCTAGTTGAACTGTAGCCTTTGCATCGCACAATGATTCTGCTAGCCAAAATAACTCTGGGAATTTTGCTTTCAGACTTTGATTCACTTCAGCTTTGTGCGTGTTGAATTCCAGCAGAAATACATCAAGTATTTATAGAGTCAGTCGTTGAGCTTGTCTTCCAATTCTAGTTCAACTCTACCTGGGTGAACCAATTCGAACCAAACTCAACTTCCTTTCTTTTGTTACTTTCCTTGCTGAATTCGACTTCAATTAATCAGATCAGTTTGCAACATTTTCGTATTAGGAGACGATCTCTTGGTTCATTGATATTTCATATTCAAAATATCTCCTAAGCATATAAGGTTCATGTGCCAGCTAGTTAGTTCAAGCTTTGTGCTCTGATGGACCCGGTTCAACTGGTTAGCCTTTTGTCAATCTTCAAAACTATGCAGTGACATGGGTCAACAAATTTCCCCTTTTTGATGATGACAAACTCTGTGCTTAATCCTGTATACACTTCAAAGAACTTTGTATTGTTTTAAGCATTAATCATAGAGAATCCAGGTTCATTAGGTTATAAATATCACTTTAAACTTGAAAAATATTTTTGAAAAGTTCAGCATAAACCTATCTTCCCCCTTTTGGCATCATCGAAAAGTTTGCAAAATGATATACTTACCAGTTTTATTAATTATTACTCATGGCCATTGAGGCAACTGCAGGTGCAAAGCATGATTAATCAACACAAGAAACCAATAAATGTTAGCTAACTCATAAATTGAGACAAGTCAATAACTAAAAGCAAAATTCATTGATAAGTAACGATAATAAACCACCATACAGCAAAGAAAAAATAAACCAACCATGAGCAAAAATAAAAAAGAGTAAAAAGAATTGAAACTGAGAATTGGTCTTAAGATGGGTTATGGAAGCTCTGAGAATCCTAAGGATGGGAAGGTGCAGTGGAGGTTGTGTTCTTGGATTGTAGGAGAGACAGCATCTGCTGAAGAACACACTCGTTCTTTTCTTTCTCCTTTGTTAATTCAGCTTTAAGAGCATCCCGCTCTTCTTCAACCTCAATCACACGAGATTTCAAATGAAGGATCTCCATATCCTTAATCTCATTTTCTTGCACCAAAGTTCTAACTTTTCTATTGACTGGTTGCTTCCTAGATGAACCAGGTTCATCCACATGAATTTTAACATTGTAGTCACATGTAAGCAAAGTTTCCTTCCCAAAATAATCTTTGGCCGTAGCCATCTCAGCCTTCCTTACTGGAACCCCAAAATGTGCAAGCACTGCTGTCAGAATGAAGCCATAAGGAATTGCGTGTTCTTTGGTTCCGTTCACCACTCTGTCAAAGAGTTGGATGATAAAAGCTGGCCAATTAATTTGCTTTCCCCTGTACAAGTATTCCATCAAAGTAAGATTCCTATAATTTTCCATGTGCCTTATTTCTTGTCTAGGCAGTAGGAACTTGATGAAGAACTCAAAGAGTAGCTTGTGCTCGGGCTTCATCTCACTCTTGTAAACCGGCATGGGTTCAATCTCCTTCTCACTATCACTAAAGAACCTGGTGATGTCGATTGCTGAGGCCATTCCATCTAGACAAGGCCATCTCTGCCTTGTATAGTCCTCATAGCCCTCAGCTGGTATGTTAAGAATAACACCCAGTTCTTTAACATCAAAGGAAACCTCAATTCCTTTGACCATAGACGTGACCCTGCCTTCCTTGACACTGGCATTCCCCATAAACTCTACCAACTCAGCTCTTTCCATCTTGCCTTCCATGCGAAGGACCAGGTCCTTCAAACCTTGCACCTCCAGAGTTTCCATTAAATATTGCATACCAGGATCCTCTAAATCCTTCACCAGCTTACCCTTTAGTATTGTTCTTTTTCCAAACATGGTAACTCTGTCAGTCACCACTCCAATTTCCTTCTCCTCCTCTCCACTCCAGTCTGCATCATCATCATAAACAACTTTCACTCTCTTTGGCTTGGCCGTGGCCTTCTTAACAGATCTTGTTGGTGCGACAAACATCCTAGCTGACTTCTTTGAAGAAGCCTTAGCCTTTGTGGGTTTTGGTGTCTCAGCCACGCCTGGAGCAGGTTGCTCCTCCTGTTGGACCAGGTCCAACCCAGTCTCTTCAATCTCAATAGCCTCAACAGGCTCTCCAACTTTTGATTTTCCTTTTGCTGCCCTCTTCTTCTTGCTCTCATTCAGAGCCTTTTCTAATTTCTCTTCTTCTTCTCTCACAGTGCTACGAGTAGCTCTAACTTTTGGAGCAGAAACATCAGCAACTTCAGAAATTTTCCTTTTCTTTGAAGGAACTGGGTGAGTTTCCTTCTTGGGTTTCTGACTCCTTCTTCTTGGGGTTATAAGACTCCCCCAATTTTTTCAGCCTTTCAGCCAATTTTTCTTCCCCCGATGAACCAAGTGCATATGTACCTTTCTTCAGACTTGCAAGTCCTGCTGCAGCTTCCTCAACTATGCTTCCCCCTAAATCAGTGACTTTTTCTCCCATGATTTCAGGAATGGGACCACAGATAACCAGCGTGGCACCATCCACCCTAGATCCCCTCACATCTTCTTCTCCCCCTCTCTCAAGAATTCTTTCTTTTCTACCACTCTTCTTTCTTCCAAGTATTTCGACATCAATAACAGACCCTACCAACACGAATCTTTTATCAGCAAAAGTAAGTTCAGAATCGATTTCAAGTTACCTTTTTCAGAACTGGTTGAACCAGGTGCTTCTTCCTCATTAGCTGATTTAAATGATTCACTGGATGAATCTGACTTAGTACTTTTGTCTGCTTTAATAAGGTCCTCCAAGAATGTTTCCCTAGCCCCAGAAGCAACAGATTTTCGGGCAAGAACTTTAACACGACGATTATTGGGGGCAGGAGTAGGGTTTGGAGTGGGTTCAAGAATGGGTGTGTTTTCAGGGGATGATGGAATTTCTGGTGATTCGGAGCTGTAAACAGATGGAGAATTGGATACAGATTCAGAATGTCCTCCATCGTAATCACCATTTGGTGAGGAATTAGACGAAGAAGCTGGTGGAGATGAAGACATTTTTATGCTTTGTTAGGAGAAAAGGACGAGTTGCAAGTTTTGGGTTGTGTAGTATGAGTTAAACTTGGTTTGAGGGTAGCTTTATGAAGAGAGGAGTAATGATTGCCTTTTATAAGATATGGCCATTAATTTTACAACGGATAAAAATTTATTCAAGTGGAAGTCTAATAGTTGTAGGAGTGTCATTGATTTGACGGTAGAGAATTCACTATTTCTAGGCTAATTGAGTGTTAATGTGACTCCTTGGAACTGGTTCATTTACGGATTGGTACAAGACTTAGGAATGAACGTAATATAGATAGAATTATGATCATGTGTGACAGTAATTGAATTACTATATGGAGAAGAGATGTACCTTGTCAGTTAGATGAATCAGCATAGATGAACCAGGTTCATCCTGTTAGAAATCTTTAAATTGCCTCAATTTACAAAGATAGATAAACATTATTAGTATCCAGGGAATCATATTAATACATGGCACAAGAGTATGGCAATAAAGACATGATGCTGAGCAATTATTAATCTGATTAAGTACCTAATTAAAATTTTCTAGCCAAAAAAAAATTTATTTATAAAAAAATATATCAGCAATTTGATGATCAGTAGCACAAAATTCGGTTGAGATCATTCCTTTTTCATAGTTATCTCTTAGGAAATGGTGTCTAACATCTATGTTCGTAGTCCTTTTGTGATGAACCGGGTTCTTCGTCATACTAATAGCACTAGTGTTATCACAAAAAATAGGAATGCATCCCATATCAATACCAAAGTCCATGAGTTGTTGCTTGATCCATAACAACTGGGCACAGTATGAGGCTGCAGCCACATATTCAGCCTCAGCAGTAGACAAGGCTACTGAATTTTGTTTCTTGGTAGCCCAAGACACAAGGCATGAACCCAGAAAGTGAGCCATACCTGAAGTACTTTTCCTGTCAACCAGGAATCCTGCATAATCAGCATCAGCATATCCTACAAGGTCGAAATTACTACCTTTAGGATACCAAAGGCACAAATCAGTGGTGCCTTTCAAATATCTCAAAATTCTCTTTACTGCAGTGAGGTGGGACTCCTTTGGATTTTCCTGAAACCTAGCACACAATCCCACGCTGAACACAATATCAGGTCTGCTGGCAGTGAGATATAATAGAGGCCCAATCATCCCTCTGTATAGCTTCTGATCAACAGATGAACCAGGTTCATCCACATCCAATTTTGTAGCTGTGGCTATGGGAGTGTCTATTTCTTTTGAGTCTTCCATTTTAAACTTCTTGAGCAATTCTTTCACATACTTTTGTTGGTGGATCATTTTTCCATTTGGGTTTTGCTTAATTTGCAAGCCTAAGAAAAAGTTTAGCTCACCCATCATACTCATCTCAAACTCACTTCCCATTAGGATAGCAAATTCCTTGCTAAATTTTTCAGAAGTCGCCCCAAATATGATATCATCCGCATATATTTGCACAACCAGGAGATCCTTACCCTTTTTCCTTAAGAACAAGGTACTATCAATTTTGCCTCTTTTGTACTCATGTTCTAGCAGGAATTTTGATAATCGTTCGTACCAAGCTCTTGGTGCCTGTTTGAGACCATATAGAGCCTTGTCGAGTTTGTATACGTGGTCAGGTGACTCCTTGCTTTCAAAACCTGGAGGCTGCTTGACAAATACATCTTCCTTCAGATAGCCATTGAGAAAGGCACTCTTAACATCCATCTGATGAAGAGTGAATTCCATGTGTGCAGCAAATGCTATAAGAAGTCTGATTGCCTCCAGTCTTGCCACAGGGGCAAAGGTCTCATCATAGTCAATTCCTTCTTCTTGACTATACCCTTGAACAACTAATCTTGCCTTATTCCTTGTAACAGTTCCATCCTCATCGAGCTTGTTCCTGAAGACCCACTTGGTGCCAATCACTGATCTATCTAGTGGCCTGGGTACCAAGTGCCATACTTGACTTCTTTCAAACTGATTCAGCTCTTCTTGCATGGCATTTACCCAATCAGCATCTTGTAGGGCTTCCCCAATGTTCTTTGGTTCAATCATGGATAGAAAGGCATCAAATGCACACAGATTTTTCAAGGATGATCTTGTCTTGATTCCAGATGCCAAATCTGTTATGATGTTCTCAAGAGGGTGAGAACTCTGATATCTGTGTGGCTTAAGTACCAGTTGTTCATTCCTAGTTGATTCCATGATGTCTTGTTGCTGTAGAGCAGGATCAGGGCCAGGTGTTGCATATGTTGAGTTCCCCTTGTCATGATGCTTAGGGTTGTTGAACCTGGTCCATCACCTATTCCACCTTTCATGCTTGCTTCAGTGTGATCACTGCTTCTTACCAGTCCAAGCTCCTCATCTTCAGGTTCCTGTCTCTCAGCAAAAATGTTAGTTTCATCAAAGACAACAAGTATACTTTCTTCTACACACATAGTTCTTTTATTATACACTTTATAAGCTTTACTATGTGATGAATATCCCAAGAATACTCCCTCATCACTTCTGGGGTCAAATTTTCCTAGGGAATCTTTGCCATTATTATGTACAAAACACTTGCATCCAAAAACCCTAAAGTGGGATATGTTGGACTTTCTCCCTTTAAGTAATTCATTGGGAGTTTTCTCTACCAGAGGTCTGGTCATGCATCTATTGATTATGTAACAAGCAGTATTTATTGCTTCAGCCCAGAAGCTGTGAGGTAGTTTGCTAGATAGGAGCATGGTTCTTGCCATGTCTTCAAGAGTTTCGTTTATCCTTTCAACAACCCCATTTTGCTGTGGGGTTCTAGGAGCAGAAAATTTATGATTAACACCATGTTCATCACAGAACTCAACAAACTTAGTATTCTCAAATTCAGTACCATGGTTAGATCTTATTGATGCCAGTTGATGTCCTAATTTATTTTGAGTTTTCTTGAAAAATGAGATGAACATATCAAATGCTTCATCCTTAGATGCCAGGAATAAGGTCCAAGTGAACCTTGAAAAATCATCAACTAGAACCATCACATATCTCTTACCACCTCTACTCAAAGTTCTCATAGGACCACATAGATCCATATGAACCAGTTCCAACGTCCTAGTGGTACTGACTATTTTCTTACTTTTGAAAGAGGACCTTACCTGCTTTCCCCTGACACATGACTCACAAACTTTGTCTTTCTTGAACTTAATGTTAGGAAGTCCTACCACTAAGTCCTTAGAGATTAGTTTGTTAAGCTGACTTAGACTTGCATGACCAAGTCGGTTGTGCCACAGGAGGGGATCACCGTCCAACACACTTAGACAAGTGAGTTCATTTTCAGACAGTGTGGACAAGTCTATGACATAGATGTTATTCATTCTTTTTCCTTGAAAAACAATCTTGTCTGTAAGCAGGTTAATATTAAAATATTTTGTGGAAGTGAAAGCAACCAGGTTACCTCTATCACACAGTTGTGATACACTGATCAGGCTATATTTCAAGCCATCTATTAGATACACATGTTGAATGGATCGTGTATCATCCTTACCTACCTTACCAACCCGAATGATTTCACCTTTCTTTTTGTTTCCCAATGAGACATTTCCTCCTTTGATACTTTCAAGTGAAAGGAACTGTTCCATGTTCCCAGTCATA
>ML420079.1:0-73450 GCA_005239525.1 Nicotiana knightiana
GTCACTTAAAGTGGAAAAACTCCCTTATTACCCTTACCCGGTGAAAAAGGAGGTGTGACAATAGGCACCACCATAAAGGAGATGATTAAGATCAAAGTATAGGAAGTATGCAATTACTTGAAGGCAGCAAATTTTGTGAATTCAAATTGTCTTTCCAGTATAACCTAGGGTCTCACCATCCTAAAGGGTATGTATGATATAACGAGTCAGGAAATTCTGAAGGAGCTATGAGAACTTACCCTGATGGCATCAAAAGGACGAGTTTTCAGACCACAAGGTGCTTTAATGGTATTTCCATGCATAGGATCAGATACCCATGTAACAATTTGCCCCGCTCTTCTCACTGCCCTTATTAGATGAGGAAGCTTAACCCTCATGTTCTCTGCTCCCATTCTGGTAATTATTGTAATCCTTCCTGGTTTGTTGTTAGGGTTCAGAATGTCAATGAGCTTAACTAACTCATTTGGATCCATCTTGTCACTCACCTGCAGCATATATTTTCTGTTAGCCTCAAATTTTGTTACCAATCCAATATGATCTACACACTACCATATTCATAAATGCAATCACGAAAAGGCTCAAAGTAAAGCAATGCACTCACCTTTATACCAAGGGGGTTGGCGATTCCTCTCAAGAACTCAACATGGGCACCATCCAATTGTCTGGTTCTCTCCCCAGCCCAAAGAAAATGGGCAGAGCAATCATAGTGAAGGCCAGAAGTTGAATCCAATCTTGTAAGTGACTGCTCATACGGCAAAAGTAAGCACTCGTGAGACGTCCAAAACTCAGTGGTTTTCATGATAGGATGGTCCGTTGTAAGTCCAGCAGCAGCCATGAAACCAAGGGCCTCATCCACTCTATGAGCTAATTCACGATACCTGCCAATTTAAAAAGAAAAGAAACATTATTAGCCCATAATTGTAACATTAAATAAAAGCCGACGGAAAATCTGTCTCGTAATAAATTTTTGGAACAGTCTAGATAGTTTCCTATAGAGGTCTGGAACTGTCTTGGGGAGGTTGGAGTTGGAGTAGTATAGCCCACCAAGCTATGTAATGCCATACTAAGAAGTGGTAGGATGACTGAAGAGCGGAGGAATAGTACCTTGATTTCAATTTATAAGAACAAAGGAGATTTTAAAGTTGTGCGAACTATCGTGGCATTTAACTTCTGAGTCATACAATAAAACTCTGGGAAAGAGTGATAAAGCAGACTTAGGAACACGACAAGAGTGACAGAGAATCAGTTTGGATTTATGCCCGGTAGATCTACACGCAGGCTATATTCTTGCTAAGAAGATTGATGAATATTTAAAGCCAAACGAAGAAAAATCAAATAATAATGTATTGACCTAAAGAAAGCATATGATAGAATACCATGGAAGACCTTAAAGATAGGGCACAATAGAAGCGAAAAATCCATACAAGTGATAATTACTAGATGAGAATAGGTTTTAGACTTGGTAGAGAACTTATATTACAATTATTATTATTATTACTATTATTTATATATGTATTTATCTTTTTTTACTTGCACTTTCATTTTACTTTGATAACGATGAAGATATGAGTTGAGCTAAAAATGAGGATTCAAACAAGAAATAGCAACAAAAATTTCCAACAAGATGGAACATACCGATCACCCTGCTCACTGTGCTCTGTAAAATCTAAGTTCCATTGGTTGATCCTCTGCATGGCAGCGTATCCTCCTTTAGCAAAGGCCCTCAAGAGATTCAAAGTAGCTGCAGATTGACAATAAGCCCTGATCATCCTTTGAGGGTCCGGAATTCTGGATTTCTCATCAAATGCATCTCCATTCACATTATCTCCCCTGTAACTTGGCAGCTTTACTCCATCTTTCTCTTCGAATGGGTCTGATCTAGGCTTTGCAAATTGCCCAGCCATTCTTCCAACCTATTTACATCGGTTACCAAAAATAAATACTTCCTCTTCACCAGCACAAATTTGAAAATGGATATCAATAAACCAGAAGGAATTTATCTATTCTTTAAGTTTTTGCATGAGATAAGAGGATACTCAACAGCAGGCTATAAGATACCCTAATAATTGAATAAGATTCAACCAATATCCATTTCTCTATAGGCAACTTAAATAAAATTAAAAAAAAAAAAAAAAGCATTCCAAAATTAAGGTAACAAATTTAATTTAGCAGCAAAAAAGGTCAAAATCGAAATATTTGTCTTAATTCAGACATCTATTCATTACTTTTCTAAAATAAAATTTACGTAAAAATTACAAAAAAAAAGGACTATAACAGTTTAAAAGATTACATAGAAGGACTATGATTAAGAAATATATATGAAACATGGTAGTTAAAAAAAAAACTGTTTGACCTGGAAACATTAACAGCGTAACATAAAATGGGACCACCAAGCAGAAAACAACAAACAAACGACAATTTATTGAAAGCTACCCCTACACTAAGATATTAGTTAGGTCCAACTTTTAGTCCTTTAAAGGCAATATAAATACAAAACGAAAACATTCTTAAAATGAATTACTTTTCCTTTTCAAAAGAGATAAGTTACTTTTCATTTTAGAATGTTTCAAACTAAATAATATATTTTTAAATTTAAAAATAATTTAATTATAAATTTTTCATTTTACGTATATTATCATTAATGAAAAGTTTTTATAATACATAAATATATAGCCCACAAAACTTTAAAGACCGTAGGTTTCAAAACTTTGCTCTTTTCTCTTAAATTCCATACCGAATCAAACTAACTTATCTAAATTGAGAGTAAGAAATAAAAATATCACCTTGACAACGGGCATCTGACCACCGAACATAAGAACAGCACCCATTTGAAGGAGGATTCTGAATGTGTCCCTTATGTTAACAGCATTGAATTCCTTGAAACTCTCGGCACAGTCACCACCTTGTAGCAGAAACGCTTTCCCCATTGCAGCCTCTCCAAGTCGCTCTTCAAGACTCCTCGCCTCACCAGCAAACACAATAGGCGGGAAATCTTCAATGGTCTTAAGAACTGATTCAAGATCATCTTTATTTGGGTACTCTGGAAGCTGAAGTGCTCTCTTCGATCTCCAGCTGTCAACTGACCATTTTTTAGAAACTTGGTCTGTTTTCGTCCCCGTGACAGCAGCAGAAGTGGAGGAGGTGGCTGCCAGCGGCGAAGGTTTAGGGGTCTTGGAGTAGTCGGGAGAATAGACGGCTGAGATCAATCTAACAGGTTTGGCTGAGTTGGTGGGGAGGGCATGTTTAGGTAAAAGAGGTTGAGTTTGAACTAAGGATTTATTTGGTAGGAGGGAGTTGGTGCTGCTACTTGAAAGAGCCATTGGATTCTTTCTGTGTATTGTAAGAAAAAGATGTGAAGCCTCAAATGTGGTACTACCTGAGGGGTAGAGAGATGCAAAGGGGTTTTATAAGGAGGTTTATGGTGGTTGGAGGATTTGTACGCTGTTAGGTGAAGGCTATTTGAGTAATTAAATTACTTAATTGGCACACACCAGCAAAGTCAATATTTCACCAACTTTCTTGTACACTTTTTTTTTTTTTAAGTGAATGGGCGGATTCAGTGAATAAGGAAAAAGAGAAGCATTATTATACACAGAATGAGACCTATTAGACATATTACTTCCATCTTATACCTGTTAATCGGGCGGGCTGATCCGTTTACAATCCAGTTAGATCCAATTCAGCCCGGGTCAGCCCTGTATTGTAGTGGTTGGGGGCAGGCTGGGACGGATTGGGCAGGGAGTGGGTTTTAGACGAAAATTTTTTGAATATCGGTGCACCGGAACCCGATAACCTGTTAACCGATTCTTAACGGGCTACAGCCCGGTCCAACCCGGTTTCCATTACAAAAAAAAAATTAATTTTCTGGACTGTTGCTAACGGTCAAATTGAAAATGACCGTTGGCCAACGGCGCTTTTTTGCAGAAATGGCCATTTCGGCCTACCCCTTAAGAAAATAGCCTCTCCACCCCTAATATTTGATAAATTATAATTTTAACCTTTTAAAAACTATAAATATCCCCCCTTCTTCTTTATTTTTCCTCATAATTCACTCTCTTACTACTCTAATTTTCTCTTGATAATATTAATTATTGTTCTTAAATTCTCAATAACTTATTATTTCAAGTTTCATCAAATATTTAGTTTAGCCATTACAAAATTATTATTATCAAATTCAAGTATTCAAGTATTCAAGTGAAGTGTGGCATCAAGTATCAACTATCAAGTATCGGTCTGTCAATTGAAGTTTGATTTTTTATATCAAATTTAGTGTGGCATCCGGAATCCCGATATACTGGTTCCATCTTCTTCTCTTCTTTGGTGTACACTTATTTTATTATTTAAAATTATTAATTTAATTTCTTCATTTAATATACATAATGAATATATTTAGAGTAGCCAAAAAACGTGCACTAGTAGAGGTGGTAGTAAGAAAACTTCCAAAAGATCAAGAGGTGGTGCCGGTTCTTCTAGTAGCTTTACATATATTTCTGAAAGTTCACCTGAAACTTTAAATGTAAATTATGAGCGACTTCAAGAAAATTATGGTATAGATGATGATTTAGATGATAATTTAGATGATATTCAATCACCTGATAATCTTGAAACACCACCAGCTACACCTGGTCATGGTAGTCAAACTCAAAATATTAGGGATGGAGGTCATGGTAATACAAGTAGGCCTCCCCTCCATATTATAAGAATAGAAGATTAAGAAGTAAGTGTTGGAATTTTTTTGACAGACTAAAAGAAGATAAAAATTATGTAAGATGTAGAATTTGTAAGGATGTTTTTAAACATGAAAAAACAGGTAAGGGAGGAGGAACGGGTCAACTTCATAGGCACATGGTAGATAATTACCCTCTTGATTAGGGAATAGATGAGTAAGATGAGCAACAAAAACTTAACCCGGATATTGGGGGCTAATGGGTAAATACGATATAAAGAAATATCGGAAAGAATTAGCTAAAATGATTGTTCTAGGTTGTTTACCTTTTAGTTTTGCTGTTTCACCATATCTTGTTACTTATATTCAAAGAATTTATAACCCATTGTTTAAAGGTACTCCTAGAAGTACTTGTAGAGATGATATTTTTAGGCTTTTTGGACAATATCAGACATATATACGTTATTTGTTCTCCAGTCTTTCTTGTAGAGTTTCTCTTACTTCTGATATTGGTCGTGCTGTAAATGAAAATGATTATTTGATTGTTACATGTCATTGGATAGATGATAATTTTTGTATGCAAAAACGTATTATTGATTTTAAATATGATGAAGATCAAAGTCATACTGGTGCATTTATAAGTAATATTATCCATGAAGTTGCTATATTTTATAATCTTGCACAAAAGTTTTGTGTATGTCATTTGATAATGCTTCTAACAACAATGCTGAAATTACAATATTAGAATTGCATCTACACCCACCACTTCCTGAAATATTTCATGTTAGATGCGCATGTCATATTTATAACTTGATTGTGAAGAGTGACCTTGAATTATTTAGAGATGATATCACTTTAATTAGAAGAGTTGTTGGTGTAATTCAAGGAAATAATAGAAGTGCTAGATTAAATGGATTTAAGGAAAAATGTGTACACTATGGGCTAAAATCAAGACTCACGCCTGAATAAATAGTTACTAGGTAGAATTATACTTATTTATTCTTAAGATGTTGCTATAAATATAGAATGGCTATAACTGAAGTTGCTAATTCTCATTGTACCTATCGTAGCCGTTTGTTAACTTCTAAAACTTGGGATGTCATTGAAGATGTTGTAAAAAATTTATGTGGCTATACTTGAGATTTCTGGAGCTTATTATCCTACTATTGCAAATGGTTTAGTTCATATTGCTGAAATTTCTCTTTTACTACATAATTTGAAGAAGAAAAAAGGATATACTTTTGTTGTTGAATCTATGCTAGATAAGTTTAAATTCTACTAAATTCCCCCTATTTACCTAACTGGTGCTATTTTAAACCCTTCCATCAAAATGGCCACTTTTCGCCTATTAATCAGTGCTTTATATTCTTATATGGATATTGGACCAACTAAAACTCCTGATATTGACACTTGTATTTCTGATCTACACAAACATTTAAAAATTTTATATAATTATTAAGCTAACATTGTTGATGTTTCTTCCGCTGTAGATGCAAATATTCTTTCAATTTCAGTTTCAACATCTGGGACGGTGCTTTGGATGATAATGATGGTGTTGAAGATTATTTGATTTGGTTTACACTAAGAGAGAATCAACAAACCAGTAGCAGGAATATTGATGAATTCTGTTTCTACTTGCAAAAGTCAGCACAACCCCGTACAAAGGAATTTCTATCGCGTGGTTGGTGGAGGAGCAACTCAAATCAATTTCCTGTTCTTTCGGCCATGGCTCGAGACATGCTAAATGTGCTGATTTCAACAGTCGTATCAGAGAGCGCATTTAGCCAAGCAACGCAGCAACTAGGAGATACCCGTCATTCATTGGGCAGCAATGCTTTGAAAATTCTAGTGTGCTTCAGAGATTTGATAAGATCAGAACGACGAAATCAAGAGCGTGACGAGGTAGATGAAGCGGAGGACCAAGAAATTGGAGATATAATGATTTATGGTTCCGATTCAACGAATGCCAGAAACCAAGAAACTCATGTTGACATGAATGAACTTACAAAAATGATGCAAAGCATGTGATGTACTATTTATTATTTTTTATAATTGTTGTAAAATTTTAGTTTACAAGTTCAAAAATAAAAAAAAAAAATCAAAAAAGCAACTTGCAAATTAATTTGAAGTATTATAATTATTCAATAAAAATATCAAATGAAGCCTTCGGAGCTTGATCCTTACATATTACCTATTGGCCTTATTAAATAATTTTTTGTAGTCGCTTACTTTCAATTTCAATTTTAAAATTCAAATTTCAATTTTAAAATTTTAAAATTCAAATTTCAAATTTAAAACTTTAAACTTCAAATTTTAATTCTAAGCCTTAAAAGTTTGCAAACACTTAAGTATCAATAACATTAAATAAGAAAAATAGAATTTAATTATAAAAAAAATAATTAGCCCGGCCCGGTCGGACCCGTTAAGCTCGAACCCGGAAGGGCCTGAAAAAACCCGAAAATGTACAACATGCTAACAACACGTTAACTCATCCCGCTAACCAGCCCGGAACATTAAATGAACGGGCTAGTTTTTTTTGTGTACAGCCCGTCCCAACCCACCCGTTAAACACCCATATTTCATCTTATTTCTTCACATTAATTTTGTGACAAGATTCCCCTCTCTCTATTTAGAATTTGACTCTTTCAAATATAAAGGAAATTTTTTGAACTAGAAGCAGGATTTTACGTCCCATTTCTACATTTTAACTAATAAAGTAGACAAGATAAATTGCTCAAATAGTCAACACCCTCAACTAAATTCTAGAATTATGGGTTCATGTCATCAGAGGAGCATAACTCCAACAAAGGATCAAAGAGGAATAAAAAAGATAAAAATAAAGTAACTCATATAGTTCTAATGTCTGAATGTTGTGATTCCAATTAAAAAAGGAGGTGCAAGATTAAATTGCAATGTAATGTTTATAGCGCTAATCCCCAACTGCATCAACTTTCTTAACAATTCAATTTAATATATTTGACCAAAAGATAAGTAAAATCTTAGCAAAGAATGTGTAAGTGCACGTCATCTTTAAGTTTTCTAGAAAAGAGAATGGTAACTCTGTTAAACTTTTTGTAAAATGAGTAAGGATTATTTCAAATTCTTTTTTTGTTTATCACATCTATATCTATTTATAATATAAAGTCAATATGTCGGCGCAGATGCAGCATAAAACTGAGGCATCGATTCTATTTTGAGACCCGTTTCACAACGCAAGTAAATCAATTCTGGAGGGGTCCATATTATTTTCTAATGCGGTCTTACAAAATTAAAATATGATTAAATAATTAAAATCTGTTATGAAACAATAAAAGAAGAAGAATAATATTGTAGAAAAAGAGGGAAAAAATTCTTATTAAATTTTTGGGATGATTTACAATAGTGTAAGACCCCTATATTTATAGGGGAAGAATGACTTAGCCACAAAGTAAAACTCTCTAAAAGATAGACATTTACTCTAAATAGAATTCTATTTATAACACTCCCCCTTGAATGTCTATTCAACAAATAATGTGCCTCGTTAAAACCTTAACTAAAATAAAGCCCAGTGGAAAAAAAAATTTAGAAAAGAAAAAAGAATACACATGTTTAGAAATGCTTCTTTTGGTTGCCTCGTTAAAAACCTTGCAAGGAAAATTCAGTGGAACAAAACCTTGTAAGGGAAAAAGATTGCAACGCGCATTAACTCCCCCTGATGAGAGCATCAATTCATATCCTTGAGTCTTCGCATCCCGATCTTATACACTAGCTTCTTGAAGATTGACGTTGGTAGAGATTTTGTGAATAAATCACACATATTAACTCCAAGAATATGTTGCACCTTGAAAATTTTCGTTATCACATTATCATGCTTATAATTATAGCAAGATAGAAATGTGCACAAATTGTACTTAAGATGTAGTACTTCATGACCAAGAATTTTATGTGCTTTAAGCAATTTAAATTCTTCATTGATTTTCATATTAGTTAAATCATATAAGCCATATGAATGAACTTTAGATGCATATCAAGTTTTTATGTTATGCTAGACATATAAGATAGATAAAGACAATTGCACACACCATTGACTTTATGTTTTCAAGTGTTTGAACTACAAGTCCAAAACTACATGTCTTTTATCTCGGTTCCAATATTTTTTTCATAAAGACATAACATAGAGATCTCTTCATTCATATTTTCAGGTACCTGAACCTCTCCGGAGATTTTATGAAGTGTTATGTCATGTGATCTTTTAGATCATTTGCCTCCTTATTATGATCATTTAATCATCTTCTTTATCAAGAATTTTATTGAAACCGATTTGTCTATATGTTTTAAGTGTACCATAGACTTTGTCCTTCTAGGACTTATTCTAATATGAGCATTTTCAGTGAGAATATAGTTACTTTCTTTGGGTCAGCAAATGCATCTGGCATGCTTTGCATTGCAGATGAATTATCCTTTTATGAACTTCAAGTTCATATTATCTTCAAGGATCTAGAGGTACAAATGATAATTCATACCACGTAATTTTTTTTCAACTGTTTATTTTGTCTTCCCCTCATGTTACAAAAACTAACTTCCTTCCTCAATTTTGGGAACTCATCTTTGGGCATTATGATGTTAATCAAAATATACACCGCACATCAACAATAATAAGATGAAATTATTTGGTTCCTGACCCTGAACCACTTGTGAGGGGAGAATGTAATATACTTTCGTATATAATATTTATCAAACTAATACAAATAACTTTGTTTTCATAAGTAATAATTTAGCTATTAAGTGGAGGCACTCGATAAATCATTTTGTTAAACCAACTGTGATGCAAACCAATTTATCAAGTTGAACTGTTTTGAATAGAAAATCTGAAAATTATGCTCGAAATTAAATTATTGAGCAAGTTACCTCGCAAACATCAGGTTGCGGGTTAATAATAATCGCGCATGTAATCATCTCATAGATGCATCTTATGTGGTATACATGGCAGGCGAATGACCCATATTCACCTTCGATATTTTCAGCATTCATGAGATTTCAATCCCAATTTTAGTTGGTCTATTAATTAATGGGAACAAACAACACAAGGAAATTCGTAAAGAACTTTCTAGTTCTTTAATATTTACCCATGTGAGTTCTCTTTCCTTTTGCACATCATACTTAAATTAATATGGCTAAACCAATTATGCCAACTGAATAAATTATCAATATTGATAAAGTTCAGGTTTACACTACGATATGTGCATTTATCAATAAACTCCAAGTTTATTATGATATGGGTTTTTATATCAATAAACATCCACTTTATTGTGGTATTATTTTATTTGTGTAGTACAAACAGGAGAATAAAGCGGGTCATTTTTCGCATACATATTACCTCGCTATAAGTTGTAGTAATAGAAGATATTACAAATTTCCCTTATTTATAGTCTCAATATAACCAATCACTTTCACGAATACTTTGAAAACTCAATATGTTTCTTTGAGACTTACTACAACACAATAAATTGACATGATAATCAATTGTATTCCTCCAAAATGGTAATAATTGGCTCTTCCAGAGCTCTCAATTAATTTGGTACAACAATATATTCATCAATATCCATATGGTGAATATCACTTTCAAAGAGAAAGTTATAAGTTATGGTCATTGTCAAAATCATATGCAAGATCTATTTCTTGCATTACTGTTATCATTTAGTAATCACATTGCTAAAATATTTTGGCATAATCACAATAGGTACGTGATCAATGACCATTCATGCCATAACAATGAAATTGTTTTTTTATTTCATCTCAAACCTCCTTTTAGAGGCGAGTGTAGTATATTCACTACCATTAGCACGTCCATATTCTTTCAATAATGAATATGTATTCATAAATAAGATGTTGTCACCTTCACATCATAAATAGACCATAATCATCTATATGTGTTTTACAAAATCTCATGTCAAATCGATGGCAAATATTACTTTCACAGAGTGAATGATTAATTTGAGAATCCTTATTACTCATGACGATTATAATTTCGTCTATTGCCACGTCTACATCTGTTGATACCGTCACGGTAATATATTTTGTCTTCTTTAAGATTTATCACATATTGCTATCACATTCTCTTAAGGGGATGAGTTCAATGGGACGAGTTTTCACTTCTTTGCCCAAAATCATACATGAATTTGATCATGGCAAGGCATAGAAATTTTACCACTTCGAGTGGTTATAATTCTTGCAAACTCTATTAGAGTTATAATCAAAGTTTATTGTCTTTGCTTGTATTTAAAATCAAATTATAGAATTTTAAGAATTTGAAAGAGAAAATAAAGTAAAATTCTTACCTTAAATCCATAATTTAATCATGAAGGAAGTTCATGGAACAATTGATAATCATTATGCTCAATCCCACAGCTTCCACTCAGTTAGAGTGTTGTGCTGATAACGTGTTATGAAACAATAAAAGAAGAACAATATTGCAGAGAAAGAGAGAAAATTCTTATTGAAATTTTGAAATGATTTACAATGGTGTAAATATTTATAGGGGAAAAATGACTTAGCGACAAAGTAAAACTCTCTAAAATATAAATATTTTACTCTAAATAGAATTCTATTTATAATAAAATCATAATTTTTATTTTTAAAAATATCACTCTTTAATAATCAATTAAGCTTGCTATTGCGTAAAGACGACACTTTATTTATCCCTCGATAGTAAAGATAGTAAAATTATTTGTCATAATCCTCGTAGAGCTCGTGCAACAAAATTTCAAAGAGACATCCTTTCGTGATTACAATTGAACTCCAAATTCACGCTTCATCGGTTGCACACATAGCACAAAGCTGATAATGAAGTTACTGAAACATGAATAACCTTCACACCAATAAATAGGGAAAATCAATCAATTACAATGATAAGGAAAAAGGATATAAAAGCAAATACGAAATGTCTCTAACATGTAAGGATCGATCTTGGTTGGAGGAGTCGTTTATGAAACCATTACCACATCAACTCTTTTTTCCCTTGCCTCTTCCCATAATGTTTAATTTAATTTGTTTCGCTGCCATCTTCTAATAACAGGATAGTAATAGAAATTCTACAAAATCATATTAAAAAATAGCAAATGAAGAGGTGAACGGTTCTCTAATTGTCATATACAATACAATAATTTGTTCAAAGGTCCTTTGAATACGTCATTTCGTTCATCTTTTAGAAAAAAGTGCCAAAGAATTTATGGAAGAATAAGGCCGTATGAAGTAACTTGAATTTGCATTTTCATTGCGGTAATTCAATATCGTCTTATATTAATTTCTTCTATTAATCTTCTTCTTAGTTTTTAGAAATTCGCCAACATAAGATTAGTAGATTGGCTTAAAACTGAGAAGCAACATTTCTGAAAAGTCTTCTAGTATCCAATATCTGAAACATTTTTGAAAAATATATAGAAATAAGTAAAAATGAAAAAATAGCACCTTTGATAGCACAAAATCTTGAGAAGCATTTCAGTCAATATATATATATATATGTCAATAAAATTAATGAAAATAGTACCTTGATAGGACGAAGTCTTAATCAATTTCCTCGTCACTAACACTGTCACCAACAGCTAAAACATGGGACTGCATTATGTAACACTCATTCATTGTTTTGAAATCTCTTACTTGCTAGTCGTCTTCTTCCGGTGAAACAAAGACAACAGAAGGAAAATCTTTGAAGTTCAAGATAACGCTGGGGAATTAGGTAGGGAAAATGAAAGCCTAATGCATAATTTATATCGGCACAAGTAATTTATTATACATTCATCTACAATATATGGTGAAAGAAACCGTTAGGCTTCTCTATTAAGTAAAATAAAATGAAGGAAGAAACCGTTAGCTTCCTGATCATTACGTGGGGGGGGGGGGGGGGGGGGGGGGGGGGGGGGTGCCTTTTGAAGCGAAGACGTTTGGTTTTGGGATGTGACTTGGGTTAGTAAAAATAGGACGTAATAAATGAAATATATAAGTAGAAAAAGGAGGAAAAATCCAAAAATCTGAGAAAATAGATAAATATCATTCTTGGATTAATAGAAGTGCCAAGTCATCTTTTTCATGCCCTCCTCTCTCTCTCTCTCTATATATATTAGTTGCAATTTAGTATGCTTGTTGTCTGCTCATTTAGCTTTTTTTTTCTTTTTCTTGAGCTGAAAGTTTGATTTGTTATGTCGAATTAATGCACATTTAATAATGCATTGCAGCATTTAGTGAGCTCATACTTTGAATGTTTATCTAAATATTGGTCCAGTTTTATGCCTTTTCACGTATATGAATGATCTTTCGTTTGTTCAGTTTGGTAACAGGCGTTTGACTGTTTTTTTAATATTAAATGCGGATTCATTATATTATTAGATATATTTAATTGTGCCGCCTTATCTGTTGGTATTCAGCCTCTATATAAAGGGTATCATCCGATGATTCCATGTCTTCCTACGTTTATTGCATTCTAGTACTTCGTCAGAATATTTTACTGTTATTTTAAGTGGGTTTTCATAAATATAGAGTTTGTGCCGCTTAATATTCTCAATCTTTCTAAGGATGACTGGGAAAGAAGAATCTGAATATACCGTATGTGAATATCAGTTGGTTTAGATATGGTTTGCATACACAAAAAGGTTTGTTTTCTTATTCGTTATGTTATTTATACTTTTCCGCTATTGCTATTTGTTGCCCCCTAAAGCACACACAAGTATACATAATCGTACAAGTAATATAGGATTGTAAGTCCGATATCGTATTCACGGGGACTTGTGATTAACTATTTACTAAATTAATCTAAGACAAATAATCTATTCAAACGATTCCTAAAGATTATTAACTACAATTAATCTAGAGTCAAAAACTAAAAAAAATAAAGAAAATATGTCGCAACCTTATATGCGAATTCAATGGGAGAAAATATTCCAGAGTTATGGTTTAGCTAACAATCCCGTTGAGTTTTCTACTTAAATTGTCTAATTAATTTATCTGGTTTATTGATTGACAGGGTTAATATTGCTCGTAGCCTAATCTCTCGAAGTACTACTCGCCATATTCAAGCTAGTGTAATGCCTATATAATTCCTATAGAATTAGGATTAACAAGAACGCATTTATAATTCCCGTATAATAACCAAGCAAGGGGATTAGGTATATCCCTATCCTAATGGCAAATATGTTCCCGTAAATAGGTTCAAGATCTCGCTCTAATCATTTTTGTATGCAATCTAGAATTCCCTTTTCCGAGTTCAATCATAGATTCGTAGATAGTATTCAATTGGTGATCAAACAATCAAATAATTAAGCGCAAGATTGAATAAATAAACCAATATGATAAAACAATAAGAATAATTCAAGTTTCAAACCACAACGTTCATGTAGCACCCAAAACTCTAGAACTAATAAACTATGAAATTAAAGGGAGATAAGAGAAGAAAAACTAGTTAGAAGTCTCCTCCAAGCGTCGTGTGTGTTCCTCCAAATGAATTCTCCTTCAAAATATGTTAGATATCCTCCAAATTAGGTTTAGAACTCCTCATATACGAGTTGGGACCGTATAAGACCGAAATAACATTGTCCTCGACAAAATAGGAAAAACCTCCGCCTCCAGCATCCAGGGCAGCGCCTAGCTTTGGCCCTGGCGCTGGAGGTAGTAAGTTTCCAACCTTAAAATCCTCCCTTTGTTAAGTTTAATTTTAAGTTTCAATGATGACAATACAGTCTTATGCTAGATTTGCAGGAATACGAGATTCGAACGAGCAAAAAGGAAAGAATGAAGATGCTGCTCTAGAATGAAGATGTTGTGCAAGATGCGATCGCTACATTAATGGTCAATCAAAGGAGTCTATTTATTCGACCTCAATCAAAGTAGTTCAAATTGCCAATCAAGGATATTCAATCAAGAAGTTCGCCAACATATATTCTCTGTCCATAATAAGCTCAATTTTGGCTTGAATGGCTCCTCAATGCAAGCGTGTGACAAGGCAAGTCACGATCGGATCTGGGCTCTTCAAAGAGCAGGATTCGAAGAGGCACCCATTGGTTCAAATCCCTTTTGAAAAGATCTCGTGCCTCTAATTTCGCTAAGGACTCCACGACTCTTTTCTCTCCTATAAGAAGGCTGCTACATTCAAATAGAAAACTTACGTAACTACACACATTGTATTCTAAGTATATCTACTTCTTAGCCTAAACACTATAATCTTTAGTTATCATTGTCTCAAAAGATAGGAAGATTTATAACACAAAAGAGAGTTGTGTCAAATATTCATAATTTATTGTTGATACTTCTCACTTGTGGTGAGCGAGTTAAAACCATCTGTATTGTAACACTTTCAAGATCTTAAGGGAACCCTTGTGACCCAAGAAAAACTGGATGTAAGTACTACAATAGTACCGAACCAGTATAAAATTAATGTGTGTTATTTACCTTTCAATTACTGCTTTCTTTCATTCTGCACTATGTTCACTCAACTAATATTACTGTTAGTCGACTAATTTTTAATATCCAAAAATTCAACCCCCACCCCTTGTACTTTCAATTGGTATCAGAGCAAGGCTCACAATCTTTGCTTAACCGCTAGTGAGGAAAAAATCATGGGATCTAACACTATTGCTGGTGCTCTATTTCAAGAAGTAACCTCTCAGGTTCGACCTCCCTACTTCAACGGTCAACACTTCTCTCACCGGAAAGTGTACATGGAAACTTACACTATGTCATATGACATCAAAGTATGGTGTGCGATAAAAAAGAGAAATCTTCCAATCCCTCATAAGAAGGATGCAAACGGTCAAGTCATTGTATCAACTAATCCTCTTGACATGGATGATTACACTGATGAACAAGCAGCTATTATAATTGTTAATGCAAAATCAAAAAATCTACTGTACAATGCTATCGGTGGAGAAGAATATGAAAAGATATCAAGTTGTGAAACTGCCAAAGAGATATGCGACAAACTGGAGGTCACTGACGAAGGAACCAACAAAGTGAAAGAAACTAGAATAAATCTCTTGGTTCGGGACTATGAGTTATTTCAAATGAAGGATAGAGAATCAGTGGAAGAGATGTTTTCCAGGTTCAGCAAAATTCTTGGAGATCTCAAGTCTTTTGGTAGAGATAAAAAGAGTGGCGAACATGTTAGAAAGATCCTCAGAAGTTTACCTACTATTTGGCAGCCAAAAGTTATTACCTTGGAATGTCAAGATCTGGACAAAATTTCTTATGATGAACTAGAGTTGATCTAATTGCCTTTGAGAAAACTCACCTGGATAGACAAATTCAAGAGAATAAGAAAACTGTTTCTTTTAAGACAACTGTGGTTGAACTAGAAAATGAAGAGAAAGAAGAAGGAGGAGAACAAGACGAAAATATTGCAATGCTCTCTCAAGTATGCTGCGGCGTGCAGCCCGCTCCCAAAAATAAACATGCTGCGGCGTGCAACCCCATCCTATAAATAAACATGTTGCGGCGGACAGTACGATCCCATAAATAAACAAACAATCAGGCCCTCGGCCTCACTTATAAATATTCTCACAATCAGGCCCACGACCTCACTCATGAATATCCTCACAATCAGGCCCTCGACCTCACTTATGAATATCCTCAAAATCAGGTCCTCAGCCTCATTCAATCATCAATATCTCCAGTCTCTCTCTCTCGTCCTCACAATATCATGAAACTAGCCCGAATATGATGATGATGTGATGTATCAATGAATAACAATAGAGACTGAGATATGATATGCATATGAGTGCGTATGACTGAGCATATAAAAAAATGAAGGCATATAACTCCACAACAGAAATGACCTCAGTGGGTCCAAACAGTATCAACATAAGTCTAAGCATGATATCTAGCATGATTGTCAGCTCAACTACTATATCACATGGTGGGGACACAACTAACAACAAGATAGGGCCACTATATAATGCCATGGGAACCTCAAAGTCCCAATTTACAGGGTGCATTCCCACGCGCCTGTCACCACCTCAATACTTGTCACATAACACATATTGTGGGGTTTCATACCCTCAATACTAAGTTTAGAAGAGTTACTTACATCGAACAAGCCAATTCCAATACCGAGCAAGCCAAGCGATGCTCCAAAAATGCCATCCCATGCGTTCTGACCTCCGAACGGCTCAAAACTAACCAAAAACAACTCAAGTACATCAAACAATGCTAAAGGAACCAATTCAATCGAAAAAGGTTGAATCATTAATCAAAATCCCAAAATCAGGCAAAAAGCCCAACCCGGGATCACGCTTCGTAACCCGACAAAACTCATAAAATCCGACAACCCATTTAATTAGGAGTCCTACCATACTAGTTTCACTCAAATCCAACTCTGAATCGATGTTCAAAACTCAACAATTCACTTTATGAAATTTTAGACAAACCCCCAAATTTCACTTTGAAATCATCAATCAAATGCTAAAAACGAAGATGGATTCATGAAATATAACCAAGATCAAGTATAGAACACTTACCCCAATCCATATGGTGAAAATATCCTCCAAAAATTGTCAAATCCGAGTTCCCCAACTCAAAATATGACCAAATGAACAAACCTTCGATATTAAGTACTTTTGCCCAGTTATCCTGCCTCGTTTTACATGCCAAGTGATCCCAAAACTTGATTTTGATGCCTCCAATGGATTCCTTATGAAATTTCAGTCAAGATAGGCTTTTGAATCACTCTATTTAACCTTATAATGAAGGAGATATATTGGTTTCAATATTTGGAAATAATGCAGATTTTTAAATACGAAGTGAGTGGTAATTTCGTAATTAATCTGAAAAATCTAGCAACTCAATTCTTAGTAAAATGACCATAAAATTCTCATACGATGTCCAAATTCAACGATTCTTTTTGCTACGGATCCGTAATTACGATACGGGTCTAATGTTTCAACCAAAACAGAAATCGTGGCTCATTTGTTCAACATGGTACCATTTATGCTGAAGAAACGACGTCGAAACATAATAAAAACGAGCGCAACACTACCCAAACCAATTCGAAACTCAACCGAGCCCCTCAGAATCCTGTACAAGCATACCAACAAGTCCCACAACATATCACATACTTAATCGAGGCCTCAAATCACGCATAACAACATCGAAACGACAAAACACACCTCAAATCAAACTTAAGGAATTTTTGAACTTTTGACTTCCGAAAACTTGCGCCGAAACATATCAAATCAACTCGGAATGAACTCAAATTTTGCACACAAGTCCTAATACATCATACGGATCTACTCGTGCCCCCAAACTAGCGAGCAAAGTGCAAATTCTCAAAACGACCGGTCAGGTCGTTACATCCTCCCCCACTTAAACATACGTTCGTCCTCGAACGTGCCGAGAGTTGTTCTTCAAACCATCAATCCACCGCATAACCTTGCCATGCACATACCTGGGGGTGATCCCACATAACCCTATCCCATATAGGTCTGATAACATAATATAAATAAAAATCATTACTCCAACCTTAACCCATAAGCCTTAGAATCCAATTTCCAACATTCGGAATTTTCATAAGATCAGAATCTTACATATACACATTGTACAAGTCTGAATAAGCTGCAATCATAACCCAAGATGTAATCACATGATATACCGCAAACTCAAATACTCATAGCAAAAATTTCCAATCACAGTAGTTGCTCAAAACAACTCAATGCCGATAATAAACCTCTTATCCAACAAAGTCTCATTCTAACACCTTCATACATTGCCAATGATGAAAGAAACACGCGGAATCTCATAACCACGCGTCAGATCAACAAGTTCTGGAACTCCCTCTCCTTCGATAGGAACTATAGCAAATTTCTAAGCCGATCAACATCAATATCCTTCCAAATATACCGTAACCAGATCCGGTAGCATGATATATCAATACAACTTAAGTCACAACCCGTGCAACCCGTGTACCAAATAACAACATTCCGAATGTACTCAACCCTGAAAATGCCTCAAACGAGAGGACTGTTCTTCCAGATTAACAAATACCATCTCAACACCATACTAAGATCCTAGCACACACCGTAGAACCAGAATACACGAATCCGACACCAAGGATCATATCTCAACATAACTTCGCTGCAATGCGTGACCCCATCCAAACGCTGGTCCATATTACATACCTCGAGCCGCCTTGCTCAACATCAATAACCACGTGAAATTCGACATCAAGTACCCCAAAGTGAATTACCATAACCACGAAGAATCAGATGACACAATGCCACACAAAACGCGAAAGAACATAACCAATACACCCTCAATCATGCAATACCCGATTACTCTTCTCGCTCAAATTTCGGTATAAGACCACAATAGAACCGCACTATGTGTGCTTAAAACCAACGAATTGCAAATCCTCGTGGCATAGAAGAGTAACTCACATAAAATTTCAGAACACGAATAAGCTCAGCATCAACCGAATGGCACATCCCTCAATAATAGCACTATGAAGCCAATCAATCTGACTCGGTGTAGAATACACATCCTAATTGGGCCTACCAATGGACCCCCAAATCAACTACGGACACCAACAATTAGACAAATAATCCTCCAAAAGCCCATAATGACTGAATCATAACACATACTATCATCTGGCTAGAGTCGGCCATGACTTCGCAATCCACCACCATGAAACAATCCGCCCTGAGAACTCCAAGTCTCCAAATCCATAGAATACACGACTCACCATATCTGATCCCAACTCCACTTCCAGAATGTCTAACACATCTCTCATACACAATCATCTCATAAGAAATACTTCTAAAAATTTTCTGTGCCACATAGCAAAATTTGAATATCAGCAGTCGTTCAACCAGGAGAGTGTCGCAATACCAATGAAGTATCCATGAATAAGAACACATTGCCCCTTCTGAAATGTACACTTTTATCAAGCCATACCAAATAGTAATGTCATTTACCTAGTCATCTGAAATCGTCCATGCTGCCTAAGGACTCATGACTTCCCTTCAAAACTGAACTGTGACCTTACACATGAAAATCTCAATCCTACACAACACACCTCATATACCGTCCATTATACAAAAAAATACGAGAACTTCATAATCCACTCCGAGTCACAAGCAACTACACAACCAATTAGTTACGAACTTTCCATTTTATTTCATCCGGAAAAAATCACTATACATCACATGCTCCCCACGCCAGTAGGAAATACACTCCTCGAAACGTGGTAGAAACTATTGAGATCTCTTCGAAACCCATTTGCACATAATTAAGCCATCAAAACTAAATCTCTCTAACTCAACCAATCCACACAGGTCACCAGAAATCCAAGAGCATTACCGCGAAACACCTGTAGAAACCCACCACCTCATAAACACCCAAAGAACCGATCATATCCATTACCATGCCGATCCAACCTACTACCAAGATATCCTACTTCTCTGAGTCCTTCCCGAATTCCCTTTCAAATTGATACTTCTACTTGCTAGAACACTACGATACTTAACCAAACGTTCCCCATGAACTCTAGCATGGAACCACATCGCCCTAAGGCTCATAAGCCGCTGAATTCCCTCTTAAGCACCCCAAAAGTACCACAACTAAGATACCCACACTGAAGAGACCTTCCGTGAATCCAAAGCTGCTTCTTTCCCCTTTCCTGATACTGAAATATAGAATCCATAATGATATAGAAATGCCACAAGTCTTGACACCCTCCAATATAAATCTCAGTTTCTATCCAAATACATTTCCTGAAGATTCCCAATTGTTACATATAAATCTTGAATCCATTAGAACCATTTTCGAGATTCATCCACTCTTCTCAAATCTCAATTAAACTGATCAAACAGACTGAACGACATGTGCCCCATTTTCACACCAACACCCTAAGAAGTAATCCACTCTTCTAAGCAAACAAGTGAATTCCCTACTACATGAATACTACATTCTTTACAGATAACAACTCAATTATTCAGTGTTTCCCATATACCCAGAAACATAATACAACCCGTATGCAGAAATTCCTTTATTCGAGTCCTCCTCGAACTCAACCTGTGCCAGTCATAACTGAATCACCAGTATACCTCAAACTGAAACCAATAAAGCACATAACCGTGCAATCAAATTATCCATAACAGACTCCCCCACTTGGCTCCAAGCCATAGATCAAAGCGCACAATAACTCACAATTCCCATACTTTGTTGCTGTAAAAATCTCGCACTGAACTTCAACCAAATTCTTCATAAGTTCATGTAAAACAAAACAACTAATATCTCAAATCATTTGTAAATATCACATTCATCCTCGTAATATCCAAGCCAACTTCCACAAGCGATCCAAACTCAAATTGCAACACATATAATTCACTGGTAAAAGAGAACTCATTACAAACAACATAAGGATCACACAACCCTCAGGACACCTCGCATGAGATACCTACCTGCTTTGCCTCGAACTGATATCTCTCTATACTCTTCCATAGTTACAACTACTACGCCATCACTTAATCTTCCTGATTCTGATCTCATATCATGACATGAAAATCTACTTCACTCCTCAACTAGACAACATGAAAAGATCCTTCAACACCCATAACTCGAGACTATATGTAAAATCAAGACGGAAATCAAGTACCCAATTTACATCTCAATCAAACCCTTTTCATCAAATCCAGTCTATCTGAACACACCCGTAGTCACATCATACTCATCATATAGCCATCCGACCACTCATCTAGTCAACAATTTCACTCATAGGGACGCTACTAGACATATGAGTCCAAAAACACGTGCTCAGACAATCAACATCTCTGTGCTTAAGCTACAACCGAAACCCAGCCTTATGTCCTCTAGACTAGCCCATCATCACATACCAAAATCACATCTCGCACCCCATACATGTAATCACAAACCGTCGATGCACAGCTGATACCGAGCGCTCATGTGCGCACACGAATGCGTGGAAGGAATTCAAAGGATTATGCATCAAGCTAAATCAATGTCGCACAATAAGGAAAGAAAGATGGGACGTATATCCTAAATGTCCTGTAGCCTCTCGAAGGTAGGTATGTACGTCATCATATAGATCCACAAGACTTTAATAGAAACTTGCTTATGACTTGTAGAACCTATGAACCTAGAGCTCTGATGCCAACTTGTCACGACCCAAACTCCAGTTGTCGTGATGGCACCTAACCCAATCCGCTAGGTAAGCAAACAAATATCTATCCAATTCCAATAATTTTAACAAGGCAACTAAACAAAGCAATTATCTAAATCTTATACATTTCCCAAGGACTGTAGTACAAATCATGAGCTTCTAAGAATAGAGTTTACAAAGAGAAAATGAAATAAATACGTAAACTGTTTGAAAAGTACATAAACAGAGCTTTATAATCTAATGCTACCCCAAATAAGGAGGCAGCTGTAACAGGGACGTAGGTACGTCTTCAAATCTAGCAACCCTCGAACACACCACCAACAACAACCAACATCTTCATGCAACATACAAAAGTGTAGTATCAGTACAACCGACCCCATGTACTGAGTAAGTAACAAACCTAACCTTAGGTTGAAAGCAGTGACGAGTTATCACAATGTCAGGTCTAATACTGTTATTATACAACAGTTCGTAATAACATAGCACAAGAAGTAAAGTGGTATCTTAGAAGTAAAAGGGCTCAACTCATTTACAGTTTCAGAAAAATAGGCATGCTTTTCAAATATTTTAGTTTGAACTCAGTTCTTTTGCTGAAAATGCCAAAAATACAGTTAAGTTTGCAAACTGTGATTTTTCTCAAAATCTTTTTAATAATAAGTAAGAGGTTTCATTTTTCTTTCCAAATATCAAGTGCAAAAACACCTCTCTATACCCACATACCAATGTGTGTAAAAAGTCATAAATGACATGATACTATATAACATGAGAAAAAATGCATCTCTATGCATGTATGTCAAATGTGCATATGAAATGCAATGCAACTAAGTGATAAAACGATATGCAAGCTCTCAGAGCATCAATTCACTCAGTCCTCCCAGTCACTAGTCACTCGGTAATCGCACTCAGTAGGTACCTGCACTCACTAGGGGTGTGTATAGACTTTGGAGGGGCTCTTTCAGCCCAAGCGCTATATCAAGCCAATCATGGCATAACTCAATGAATCATGCTGCGACGTGCAGCCTGCTCCCAAAAATAAACGTGCTTCGGCGTGCAGCCCGATCCCAAAATAAACAAAAAATAGGCCCTCGGTCTCACTCATAAATATTCTCACAATCAGGCCCACATCCTCACTCATAAATATCCTTACAATCAGGCCCTCGACCTCACTCAGTCATCAATCTCTCCAGACTCTCTCTCTCTCTCTCTCGGGCTCACAATATCATGAAACTAGCACAAATATGATGATGTGATGTATCAATGAATAACAACATAGACTGAGATATGATATGCATATGAGTGCGCATGACTGAGTATATAAAACAATGAAAACATATAACTCCACAGCAGAAATGACCTTAATGGGTCCAAACAGTATCGACATAAGTCTAAGCATGATATCTAGCATGATTGTCAGCTCAACTACTATATCACACGGCGTGGACACAAATAACAACAAGATAGGGCCACTATATAGTTCCATGGGAACCTCAGAGTCCCAATTCACAGGGTGCACGCCCACGCGCCCGTCACCGAGCATATGCGTCACCTCAATACCAGTCACATAACATGTATTGTGGGATTTCATACCCTCAACACTAAGTTTAGAAGAGTTACTTACCTCGAACAAGCTAATTCCAATATCGAGCAAGCGACGCTCCAAAAATGCCATCCCACGCGTTCCGACCTCCGAACATCTCGATACTAACCAAAAACAACTCAAATACATCAAATAATTCTAAAGGAACGAATCTCAATCGAAAAAGGTCGAATCTTTAATCAAAAGCCTAAAATCAGCCAAAAAGTCCAACCCAGGCCCGTGTTTCGTAACTCGACAAAACTCATAAAATCCGAAAATCCATTCAATTAGGAGTCCAACCATACTAGTTTCACTCAAATCCGACTCCGAATCGATGTTCAAAAGTCAAAAATTCACTTTATGAAATTTTAGACAAAACCTCCAAATTTCACTTTGAAATCATCAATCAAATGCTAAAAACGAAGATGGATTCATGAAATATAACTAAAATCAAGTATATAACACTTAACCCAATCCATATGGTGAAAATCTCCTCCAAAAAATGGTCCAAATCCGACGTCCCCAACTCAAAATATGACCAAATGAATAAACTTTCGATATTAAGTACTTTTGCCTGGCTATTCTGCCTTGTTTTACATGCTAAATGATCCCAAAACTTGGTTTTGATGTCTCCAATGGATTTCTTGTAAAATTTCAGTCAAAATGGGCTTTTGAATCACTCCATTTGACCTTATAATGAAGGAGATATGTTGGTTTCAATATTTGGAAATAATGTAAATATTTAAATACGAAGTCAGTGGCAATTTCGTAATTAATCTGAAAAAAAATCTGGCAACCCAATTCTTAGTAAAATTATCATAAAATCCTCATACGATGTCCAAATTCGACGATTCTTTTTGCTACAGATCCGTAATTATGATACGGATCTAATTCTTCAACCAAAACAGAAATCCAAGCTCATTTGTTCAACATGATACTGTTGATACCCAATTTTTCCTTATAGTATTTTCAAAATACATATATACTCCCAAAACCATGCATTAGCATCAATAATATTTTCCCATAATTTCTGCATTTTTGAGGATTTCTAATTAATTTATCCTAGTATTTTATTATATAAATAATTATTAACTGCACTACAAATAATTTTACGATTTACTTTTGCTATTTATGTTAACACTAAGCCTAATTATTTCACAAATGGCTACATTTACATTTTTGGGTTACAATTGTAATAACTTTGCAATTATAGCCCATCTATGCATTATTACATTGCTTTACCAAAAAATAGCCTGTTGCGTTTTTAAAATATTGAGTAATTATTTTCGAACATTTCTATGCATGAAAACCATTTTTATAGTCTGTTAATTATTTTTATAAATTAATTAGGTATTTAACAAATAGCCCTTTTAATTTCTTTAACTTTTCAGACCTAACCCTTTAAATACCAGCCCAAACCCCTTAATAATACCAGCTGAATTCACCTTAAGTCCAATCTGCACCTACCCGACCCAAACCCCCATCAAATTGTGGCCGTTGATATTTTGGATCAACGGACCACATTAAACCTTACCATATTAATCTCTAAACCAACCCTAACCCCCCCTCATTCTCTCATTCCGCCGTCATTGGGTTCCCTAACCTCTCCAATTCTCTCTCGACCTACCCCTAACCCTAATCGCCATCACCGGCGAAAAGCTCGTATCTATGGTGATTCTGAGTATTCTCCAACCATTTCCAACCGTTTATGCTTCCTGGCTGTTCGATTACATGGATCCTTGAGAAAATCTCATGGAAATTCAACATGTTCTTTCCCGAAACTTGTTTACTGGCCTGTCTAGGGCCATTCTCGTTTGTGAATACTGATTTCCTCCTATATTTAGTTCGAATCTTTGGATTTTGACCAAGTTTCTCTCATATTTGTTATTTTTTTTGAAAAACCCTAGTTCTACGACTACTTGAATTTGTTTAGATCTGAAACGATTTGAGTGTTATTTGGTACTTTCCCTCAAAAATCTTCTGTTTTGGTTAACTATTTCGATTCCATTTACTTTTTCTGAAATTAGGGTCCATCCTGAGTCTCCTCAAAAGGGTTTTCTAACTTTCAAGTGTTTAATCTAATTATTTCTTTACATGTTTGATTGATTTTCGTATGTATGCCTAAACCCTAACTGTTTCTATTTGTGACATTGATTTCTTCCATTTTTTCCCGTTATTATGTTTAATTCTGTGAACTAGTTACATTGACTGATTCTATTTACGTTTCTAACGATTCTTTCTTGTTAAAATCAATATTTTCTGGGATTCTTACCTATTTCCTTATTTGTGACTTTTATTAGTAATACTTGCCTTATTTGGATTATCAATCTGACTTAAAGGGCTTGATTGACTCCTATGTGGTATAAGAATGATTTACTGCCTTATTTAAGCCCTAATTTTGTACCGTTGATTGACTCCCATATCCTAAGGGGTCTTTCCCAGATCTTCCGTCTAATTGATTGATTAAATCCCCCAATTAACTGGTTGATTTATTTGGGTTACCCTATTTATGAATTCTTAATTATTCTTGACTTATTTGTTTACCTTACTAAGTGTTATATATACTCTTATTACTGATTCTTCAAGACACGAACAACAATTCAAACATACACACACACAACACTTCACTCTCTTCTCTCTCTGCTACTTGTGTTCATTGCTTGTCTAGCCGGCTGAAAGCCAAGGCTAGACTGTTGAATCCTCCATACTTTACCTTCTGTGTTGCTTCCCTTAACTGGTATGTTTCTACTTCTAATGTCGTTCATTATACTTTGAAGTTCAAATTTGTGTGCTCTCTGTTGCTATACTTCTGTTAAACTCATGTCTCTTATGTACTAGTTAACTACTATGTATTTAGCTTCTATGTTTTCCTGTACTGCCTTAATCAACATGTTTACTACTGTTTAATTTTCACTCTTCATGTTTATTGCTTTAATCAACATGTTTACTCTTGTTTAGGTTTCACTGTAATCAACATGTTTACTTCTGTGTTCAAATTCCAGTCTTTCCTGTTTATTACTACATGTTTACTTCTGTGTTTAAGGTTTAATCTTCCCTGTCTATTGCCTTAAGCCAACATGCTTACTTTGGTGTCTCGGACTCCTATTTTTCTATCTAATTGACTTCCATTGGTATGATCAATTCTATGTAGTTAAAACCCTATCCTCTCTGTGAATTGGTTAGCATGATTGCTCTTACATTAAACTTCTATGTTTCACTGTCTATTGCTTGAGTCAGTATGCTTACTTCCATAGTTATGTATGACTGATGAACTTAGGTGTTCCCTGTTTAATACCCTAACTCAGCATGGCCTGATAAATATTATACCCCTACCTGCCCTATGCTTCTACTGACTAGCATGCTTCCTTAACACCCTGTTTCTACGTGTTCTTGATTCAGGATTCTTGTGTTCCCAACCCCTGCTCCCTTTTTGTGTAATTGTTTGTTCTCAGCATGCTATATGCTCACCTAAGTTTGACTAATGAATTGAGTTGAGTCTGTACAATATGGAGTTTTGTGCGAAACCTTGTGACTGTGTTTCCTACTTGCTGTTGTTTGCTGAACCTTTTCTAGAATATTTCTAAGCTGTTTTCACTCCTAATATGTTTTCACTTCTAAACCATTTCCACTCCCAAACTATTTTCACTTCTAAACTATTTTCACTTATAAATTGGTTTCACTTCTGATATGTTTTTTAATATTATTCCTACTCCTTCAAGAACTCCCACTCCTACTCTTAGAATACATAGGATTCTGCCCCTCCAGTGTGTGTACTACCTAGGAATCCATGAGATTCTTCCGAACTCTAGCACACTGGGGCTGGCCCTTCCATAGTTCACAAAAATGACTTCTCTTTAAGGGTCTTGGTGTGAGCACTGCCCGGGATCCCTGAGGCTCTTGGGAACTTTGACACACCAGGATACTCTTTATTGGACACTATGAGATATGGTACTTTGGACTGTTTGAAGGCCTGGTTTGCAAATTTCACTTTGGGCCTATCCAGACTCCCTATAGTATAACATTACTTATTTTTTTAATTCATTTATGGTCTGTAATAATAATTCTTATAAACATATATTGAGGATATTAGTAAAAAGGGAAGGGATTTTCATATAATTTTTGTGGGGCAATTGGGTAGAAATCATGCTCTTAGGATTACTATGACTATTTGCTTCCATTAGGAATCATGATCTTAGGATCATTTGTGCATTAGAAAACATGTTCATATGCATCATACCATTTGTTCTAAAACTTCTGCTTTCTAAACTTTTGCATACATCATGTCTGCTTAAGAATCCTGTCACTAGGATGCTATTAACCCTGTCTAAAAATCATGATCATTCTTTCATGTGCATTAGAAACCATGCTTTAGGACTTTTATTGCACTCGCCTAAATACCATGCCTATATCGCATAAAATCAGTAGCAACCATGTCTATAAGAGTAAGTTTAAAAGTAGTCCCAACACCTAGATAACATGTTTATAGAGATGAATATATAAAATTAATTCTGTAATGTTCAGCATCCAGACAACATGCCTATAGGACATAATGAATGAACTGCCTGTTTAAAATCGTTTATTAGTCTATTATGACCCTGATTGACAATTAGATATCCCGTGTATAGGACATCTCAGATCCATGCCTAGGCAAGCCTGTAGGATAATCAAACTCTTGCAAAATGGTAAAACTGTTCTTTGTTTAATTACTTATGAACTGCCCAGATTCAGCAATCCTTAAAATCAGTAGGCAAACTGATTAGGTCTCCACTACGTTTCTTTAACAAGATCCTGTATATATTCTGTTTGTCATGCTCACCTAAATATCCTTCTTTAGGACTCTTAAAGTATCTGAAATACTGTTGTTTGAGACGTGCAATTGACTGCTTATTTGTGGAGGTAAATGTGAGCCCCTTAATTGTTCTTTTACCTGACAATCCTAATTGTTTAAAATTGCCTCTTAGATTTTCTCCTTATAAGCACTTCAGGAGAGTCTAGAACTGCCTTAATTAGAGGTCCTAAACACCTTCAGGGCCATAAGAAAGGGACGGGTAATGCATGTATAGAGTACGTTTAATTAGAATCGCTTACATAACCACTAAGGGGAGGGTAATTGGGTAGTAAGGGATATGATGGTCTGTGCGCTAATGCCACGTGTAACCCCTATAATTGAGGAAGGTTTACCAGGTATTGCACAGAAGTGATCCTATAGGCTAATAAACCTAGGACCCATTTATTTCCATTTTTTGTACCATATGTGTGCTTAAACTTCTTTACTTGCTTAATGACTAATTCACCAAAAATGAGTTTGGTCAGGACCCACCGTTGTGGACCTCGAGGGGTGCCTAACACCTTCCCCTCAAGGTAATTTCAAGCCCTTACCCAATCTCTGGTAATGTAAACTAGTTTCATGAGTTACTTGCATTAAGTACCCTAACGCACCTTAAATTCGTTAGGTGGAGACTCTTCAATTTCCATACTCCTTTCTCAAAAGAAAAGGAGTTGTCCCAAAGCATGTCGAAACCTGGACTCCGCAAAAGGGGAAAAAGGGGGGGGCGGGGGGAAGGAGCNGAAGAAATGGCGTCGAAACATAATAAAAATGAGCACAACACAACCCAAACCTATCCAAAACTCACCCAAGCCCCTCGGGATCCCGTACGGGCATACCAACAAGTCCCATAGCATATCGCATACTTACTCGATGCCTTAAATCATGCATAACAACATTGAAATGATGAAACGCACCTCAAATCAAACTTAATGAAATTTTGACTTCCAAGACTCGCGCCAAAACATATCAAATCAACTCGGAATGAACTCAAATTGTTCACACAAGTCCTAATGAATCATACAGAGATACTCGTGCCCCCATACTACCGAGCAAAGTGCAAATACTCAAAACGGCTGGTCGGATCGTTACACTTGGACTTCAAATCAAGCAGTCTCCTTAAGGAATTTTCATTATCCAAACCATGTACTCTAAGGAGCTTATCAAAAAGTTTGGCATGGAAAATGCTAAGGCAATTGGCACTCCAATGAGTCCAACTACGATGCTAGATGAAGATAGCAATGGAAAAACGGATGATGAAACCATGTATAGAGGAATGATTGGATCTCTACTCTATCTAACTGCTAATCGACCAGATATTATGTTTAGTGTATGAAAAGTGCTAGATTTCATTCGTCTCCTAAGGAATCCCATATTTGTGCTGTTAAACGAATTATTAGATATTTAATTGGCACTTTGAGCTAGGACTATGGTATGATCACTCTAACAGTTTTTCTCTAAGAGGCTTTTCAGATGCAGAATTTGCAGGAGACAAGATTGATGAAAAGAGTACCAGTGGGACATGTCAATTGTTAGGAAATGCTTTAGTATCCTGGCACAACAAGAAACAAAATTGTGTTGCACTATCAACAACCGAGGCAAAATACCTAGCCGTTGGAAGCTGTTGTACACAAGTTCTATGGATTATGCATCAACTTATTGACTATGATGTATCTCTTACATCTACACCTATATTCTGTGGCAATACCAATGCTACATGGTTATCAAATAATTATGTGCATCATTCTAGAGCAAAGCATATAAAAATTAAGCATAATTTTATCCGTGATCATGTAGAAAAAAGTGAAATTGTTTTAGAATTTATTAGTACTGATTCTCAACTTGCTGATATTTTTACAAAACCTCTTTTGGAAGAAAGATTTATTTTTCTCCGTAAAAAGATTGGCATTGTGCCAAATTTGTAAATTAAATATTTCTTCGAGGTTTTAAAAATATTTTACCATGTTCTAGAATATTTTATTTCCTTAATTATGTGTGGCTTAATTAATTTTCTGTGCAAGTGTAATTATTGCATCTTCTCAAGTACCGCCGATCAGTCACTTCAGAACCATCTCTTCCGTTTAAACTTGCCCTTTTCTTTAACCAAGGTGTCTCTTCGCTCTCCTCAAAAGAATCGATGAAAACTCTTCCTTCTCCAGCACTCTCCTCATTCTCTTCCAAACATCTCTTCATACCATGGCCAAAAGAAATCCCTCCTCTGCAACCAGACGCAGTCGAAGGTTTCAAAAACCTCTTTAACACTGGAGAACCTGTGGATGTGGAGCCTTCCATTGACCCAGATTTTCTTAGAAATGACATTGAATGCAGTGAATCATCCAAAAATCCTCCCATTAACTAGAAAAGGCCAGCAAGAAACCCATGGAGCAAACCCCCAAAAAGGCTGCATGCAAGAAGGGTAAAGTGGAGCACATGGAATTTGGTCATGATGACAAGTTAATCTTCTGTAGTCCCGGTGAAAAAGCAAGATTTGAGTCCTACAAGTCGAAATCCATGGCTTATGGACGCTCTGTAAGTCTCTCTCATGAAAAGTCTTCATTGTGATGTGACTACTATTTTCGATTTTCAGCACCTTTCCTCTCTGTTTGACACCATTGGAAACTCTGTGTATGAATAACTTGTTAGAATGTTTTATGCAAATATTTTTGTGAATGATAAATATGATCTGGAATCTATGGTTTTAGGAACTAGAATTGTTTTGGACTCCTATCAATTTGAAAAGATTTTCTCTGCCAAGTTTAGTAGGTATGGTGTGTTTGTTCAAAATTCTTGGCCCAAAATTTTGAAGTTTCTTTTGATGAAGCAAAAACCTTTCTGTCTAATAATCCTCCTGACATTAGTCCCAAGAATCTTAAGTTTGAATATCGTGTCTTGGCCCACATGATTTCCACTACTCTTCTCCCCAGAACTGGGTCCCTTATCGCTTTGTCCACCAGAGATGTTTTTGTTCTTTACCGCCTGGTCAATAACAAACGTCTTGATTGGTTTGTGTGTATTCGTCAATACATGCTTGAAAGTATCAGGGATATATCTTTTTCTGCTGCATGTTTGCCCTATGGTCTTCTCATCTCACATGTTCTCAAGGTCATGAAAGTAGTTTTGGCACCCTTTACACCCAAGTTCATTACCAGTACCTATGATAAGACTGGTTTCTCAATGATGGGGTACACTCTGGGTGATGATGGATGGTTTAAGAGCGCCAATGTTGAAAATATTCCAGTGCTAGTTGAAGTTCAAACTGAACAACCAGCTTCTCAGTCGACTGCCTCTCAGAATCTTCAACAAATTCATCATTATCTTGATGGGGTAAAGCTGCTACTAGTCGAGATGAAAGAACAAGTAGACAAGATCAGGGAAGTTACCAAGGAGACAGGTATAGATATGGATAATCTCAGATGGATATGGCATCCACACGAAGGCAATGAACCAGGGCTTTCAATTCTATGAGTGAAAAGATGGAAAAACTTGTCAAAGATGTTGAAAATTCATATGAATTCTTCTGCACCAAGGTTCAACACCCTCAAGTACTTCATGGGCAGAAGTTAATGCGACTGGTTGTGATGATATTACAAACAATGGTTTTGCTTATACTTGCTTATTGATGGTTCTTTTAAAACAATTTATTTTGCTTTGGTCTGTACTAGCTAAGGGAGGAACACATAAAGAGGAAAGTATTATAATTTATGGTCCTTTTGGGTTTACTCTCTCTTGATTTTTCATCATCAAAAAGGGGGAGATTTTTAAGTTTAAGTTTAAGTTTCAATGATGACAATACAATATTATGTTAAATTTGCAGGACTACGAGATTCGAACGAGCAAAAAGGAATGAATGAAGATGTTGCTCAAGAATGAAGATGCCGTTCAAGATGCGATCGCTACATTAATGGTCAATCAAAGGAGTCTATTATTCGACCTCAATCAAAGGAGTTCAGATTGAATACCCTACTATCCATAAATAAGTTCAATCTTGGCATGAATGTCTCCTCAATGCAAGCGTGTGACAAGGAAAGTTACGATCGAATCTGGGCTCTTCAAAGAGCAGGATTCGAAGAGGCACCCCTTGGGTCAAATCCCTTTTGAAAAGATCTCGTGCCTCTAATTTCTCCAAAGAATCAACGGGAAAAGAAACAAATATAAAATAATTTTAATTTTTTTTATTAGACCTTAATCCCTCAAGAAAGTTGTCCACAAATCCATCATTAGGAAAAGTCCAAATTTTTTTGACTTCTTTTTTCTTCTTTTTCGTTTTTTTTTTAATTTTTTAATTTTAAAAAAACCACTAAGAAAGAATATTACAACTATGCTAGGGTCTAACAGAAAATTACCCAGACAATCTCTTCACCCCACACTTAAAATAGTGCAATATCCTCAATGTATACAATAAATAACAAAAAGGTAAAAGAGACTCCTTGGTAGGCCAAATACCAAAGTATTAGCAGCTCACAGGATACTCAGACTTCTCCCAAGTATGGTCTTTTGAGTTCATGTTCCTAGTCCTATAAAATATAAAAACAACACTACAACGATAACACAATACTTAAAAAAATTAAACAAAAATAAAAATAAAAATAAAATTGGGTTGCCTCCCAACAAGTGCCTTATTTATCATCGCAACACGAAGCCATCACTTTCACCACTTTTCCTTCCACTTTGGGAATATGAATTGCGCCCCAATTTACATCAATTTTTCTGTGACGTTCATGGGACAATGGTGTGAAAATAAAGAAACTAAGCAATAGATATCGCATCTTGCACTTCTTGGCCCTTAAGTGAGGAATGCCGTTTTGCCTCTTTGGTGTTGCAAATTTTAGAATGTAAGGGTCTTTATCTTCATCTATACATCTCTCCAAAAGCTGTATCTCCATGTATCCATCAAAACATAATGTAGAAAAATATTTAGAATGAGGACCAACACGCATTAACTCCAAAACTACATTATTTTTGACATCCTCAATAATATATAATTCCTAAACCTTAGCATCATCCACAAGAACATGGTCTAGTGATTGGTATTCTCGTTTTAACTCTTCAATTTGGCATAGAAGATCTTTTTCAACTTCACACAACTCATCACTATATTGTCGGGCGTTATACGCATCAACCTTTGCACTCAATTGAGCCTCCAAGTCGCGAATAGAACTGACAAATTGGTCGATATTTTGTCCCAGTTCAGCTCTTCCTTCTATGAAGTGTTGTATCCCATTTGTAATTTTCTCACGGAAACCTCCATATTCCTCTAATAATTTCCTGTGCATATCAAGAATACAAACATCATGTTCCACTTCATCCAATCCGTTACTCCTATCAAACTCACAAGAGTTATTAGAATCAACATAAGAAGGGATTGGAGTAGGATAACAATACTTAGGATAATTATTCCAATTTCCACCACAAATAGTACAGGATTGAGAGGGTGCACACAACTCGGTATTGGGAATATTTTTACGATATTGTCACAAGTGGTGTCCTTTACAATATGGACAAGGATCGCAAAAACAAGAATACTTACTATCCCACCACTTTTCGTTCAAAGATGCCATGTAAAAAAAAAAATACTAACAACATTAAACTAAAATTAAAAACTTAAATAGATAAAAAGTAAAAATCTAATCTAGTAAAATAGTTGAATTTCTAAGTCCTGGCAACGGCGCCAAAAACATGTTGCTCCCTAACGCACACGCAAGTATACGTGGTCGTATAATATAGGATTGTACGTCCAAATATCACCACAGGGACTTGTGATTAACTATTTACTAAATTAAACTAAGACAAGTAATATATTGAAGCGATTCCTAAATATTATTAACTACAACTAATCTAGAGTCAAAAACTAATAAATTAAAGAAAATATGTCGGCAAGCTTAATGCGAATTCAATGGGAAAAAACATTCCAGAGTTATGGGTTAGATAAAAATCCCATTAAGTTTTCTATTAAATTGTCTAATTAGTTTATCTGATTTATTGATTGACATGGTTAATATTGCTCGTAGCTTTCTCCCGAAGTACTATTCGCCTATTCAAGCTAACCTAACGCCTATATTCCTATGGAATTAGGATTAACAAGAACACATTCATAATTCCCGTATAATAAACAAGCAAGGCGATTAGGTATATCCCTATCCTAACCGCAAATCCACCCATTAATCAGGTTCAAGATTTTGCTTTACTTAATCTTATATGCAATCTAGAATTCCCTCTCCCAGGTTCAATCCTAGATTCATAGATAGTATTCAATTGGTGATCAAGCAATCGAATAATTAAGTGCAATATTGAATAAATAAACCATTATGATAAAATAATAAGAACTATTCAAGTTTCAAACCACAACGTTCATGTAAAACCCAAAACTCTAGAACTAATAGACT
Organism: Nicotiana knightiana; assembly: GCA_005239525.1. NCBI lineage: Eukaryota > Viridiplantae > Streptophyta > Magnoliopsida > Solanales > Solanaceae > Nicotiana > Nicotiana knightiana. The sequence goes on from ML420079.1 coordinate 34,588, forward strand.
ATGAAATTAAAGGGAGATAAGAGAAGAAAAACTAGTTCAAAGCTTCCTCCATTCGTCATGTGTGTTCCTCCACATGCATTCTCCTTAAAAATATGTTAGATATCCTCCAAATTAGGTTTAGTACTCTTCATATACGAGTTGGGTCCGTATAGTGCCGAAATAACATTGTGCCGGGCAAAATAGGAAAAACCCCCGTCTCCAGCATCCAAGGCAGCGCCTAGCGCTGGATGTGGTAAGTTTCTAACCTTCAAATCCTCCCTTTACTTAAATTCCCTTCTTGGTGTTTGTTGTTTCATAGTACATTGATCATTATGATAATGATGACGTCCTCCTTTCTTGCCTCCTCTCTTTCTTCCTTTCTTTTTTGTTCCATATTTATTTAGTTTTGCTCCAATTCTCTTCATCCTCACACTTGTTTATTACTACACAGTTAAAATATAATATTAAGCACAAAGTAATGTGATTGATACTAAAAAGATGATAAAAAATGCTAGAATATGAGGAAATAATGGTTAAATATATGCATGGCCGAGCATCACTATTATTCTTTTATTATTATGCTGTGCATTTTAATATTAAAATGTATTAACTCTTGTGAGAAAGTGGTTATAAATTGGCAAGAAAGTATTCATTATTTTTGTGTAACTCATGAAACCACCAATGGCATGATCTAACAATTATTACCCACTATAACTTATATTTTTTAACCACTGATGTTTTGCTAAAAATCCATATTTTTGAATGTAATTTTCCTTGCATTTTGCCTCAATCTTGTTAACTATAGTGTGAGTATTTGTGATTCAAGATTAATAATTGTGTTTATTTGTGTATGAGTCAATTGGAAGTAATTTGGAAGGCTTGCATGCAAATTGAAGTAAAAAATGGAAGAATTTTAAGGGATTATGACTTTGGTGCCCAGGCTCGCGCCAGGCACCAACCAAAATGCCAAGGGCAGCAGAGTACAAAAGTGGAAAAAATTCGGTGTCTAGGTTGGCGCCAGGCACCAAGCGAGACGCTGAAGGGAGGATTTTGTCCTAATTCGGCTGGGACTTGGAGATTTCAACCCTACACGTCTCTAATATGTATAAAAGGGGTTCTAAACCTATTTTTGAGGGAGAGCTAACATACTTTGGACCAAGGGAGAGCACAGAGCCGTCGTGGAGGCTTGAATTCGTCAGATTCTATCTTTCTTCCATCAAACTTAGTAGTCTTTACGTTTCTTTGGATGATTTGTTATTTTTCTACCATGTCTATGTAGAGCTAAACTTCGTTTCCAGGGTTGTGGTTGTCATGAATATTGAATTTTATTAATTACATTACCGTTAACTCGAGTTATAGTTGTTGGTTGTTTCTCTAATTCTGTGCATAATTGCTTAATTGTTAGGCCAACAGTTGAGTTCTATTTACTATCTATGCTATACTTGGGAAAACCGTGTTTAGATTAGAGTAGAACTAGAGAGAGCTTGTTTTTGAACCCGTGGCTCGGGGAAAGATTTCGCGGTTAGGATAGGAATATACCTAACAGTCTTGATTAGTTGAATACCATATTATATTCTTTCTATAGATTCAATACAATAAGAATATAGGGTTGTTATATTATGGATAAACAGATAGTATTGTGGGAATATGCTATTTATATAAACAATCCGGTCAACTAGAATAGTTATTAACTTAATAGGATTGATAAAACAACCATAATCCTAGAATCTTCATACCTTTTGATTAAAGTCCAACCATAATCATTTGATCCTAATTAACTTAGCTAATTGCTTATTTAATTTCTGCAAAAGTAGTTTAGTAGAAAAATAACATTTTTGATTATCTTGGATAATAAATTTATTTTAGTTTGCTTAGTTAACGATTGATCTAAGAGGATCCAATTGCCATTGTTGACAGGCAGGTTCACCAGTTGAGATCCAAGAAAATTGTTGCGGCGAAGGTCCAATGGAGTGGTCAACCATTCGAGGAAGTGACTTGGGAGGCCGAGGTGGACATAAGGAGCAGATATCCGCACCTTTTCACCACTCCAGGTATGATTCTAGACCCGTTCGAGGACGAACGTTTGTTTAAGAGACAAAGAATCCCGTATGTGCTTTTACTGTTTTATGACTTACAGGGACAGTTGGTTTAGGTTTGGAAGGATTCGGGTTGAAATCGGAACACTTAGTTCCTTAATAGTAGTCTATAATGGTTAAGTTTGACTTGACTCAACATTTTGAGTAAACAACCTCGGAACCAGGATTTGACAGTCCCAATAGGTTTTTATGATGCTTTTGGACTTGGACATGTGTTCAGATCGAGTTTCAGATGACCCGGGAGCGTTTCAAAGCTTAATGTTGAAAGTTGGCACATTGAAGGTTTCCAAGTTCTTTAAGTTTTGTTTAGAGTAGATTTTGGGGTTATCGAGATCTGTTTGGGATTCAGAGCATGGGAATAGTTCTGTATGGTGATTTTTGACTTGCACACAAAATCTGGTGTCATTCCAAGTAGTTTAAGTATGATCCGACGCGTTCGAAGTAAATTGAAAAAACTTAAAGTTCATAACTGGATGTGATTTTGTTTTGGGGTGCGATTCATAGTTTTGATATTTTATGCGTTCTGAGGGTTCGAGCGAGTTCGTTTTATGTTTACGTACTTGTTGGTATGTTTGGGCGGCCTCGGGGGCCTCGGATACTATTCGGACGATGTGCAGAACATGTTTGGACTTGGAAGAATTGCTAACACTGCAAGGTTTCTGGTGCATTTGCACTTGCGAAGAATTGGCCGCAGGTGCGGCACCATATAAGAACCTGGCTAGTAGTAGGTGCGAAGCTGGGCTATGTGGGCTGAGTCTGCATAGGCAGACATGGGGGCATAGGTGCGCGACCGCAGAAGCGGTCAATGGCTCATAGAAGCAACCTGGAGGTGAAGGGGGAAGTGGCGCAAGTGCAAGGGTTCGGCCGCATCTGCGAGCCCGCATATGCAAAGAAGGAGTTGTAGAAGAGGAAGGAGGCCAACCGGGGAGGACCGCATCTGCAGTGCAACCTCCACAGAAACAACCAAATATTGCACAAAAGCGGAAATCACTGGGGCAAAAAAGTGTATTTTAGTCGAGACTTAAGCTCATTTCCTCATTTCTCTCATTTGTGGGTCGAATTTAGAGCTATTTGAGGAGGGAATTTTCACCTATCACTTTGAGGTAAGTAGTTCCCATACTATCTAAGGTTAAAATATGCATTATGGGTAGATTTTAACATGAAAATTGTGAAAATTATATGTTTAGTGGAAATACCTAGGTTTTCGATAAAAATGGGATTTGACCACGAAAATAATTATACAATTAAGTAAAAACTATATATTTGAGTTCGTGAGGTTATGGGTAACAATTATATTCAAAAATTTTCAGAATCCGGGTATGTGGGCCCGAGGTGAATTAGGAATCTTCCAATTTGGATGGGGTAATTACTCTAATGGCTAGATTATGAACTTTTTAGTATATATTGATTAAATCATGTAATGTTTTACTAGTTTCGGATTGTTCGGCATCTACTTGGGACTTGTAGAACGGATTAGTGGACCAGAAGTGAGCTTGGAAACGAGGTAAGTCTCTTGCCTAACCTTGTAAGATGGAACTCATCCCCTTAGGCGTATTATTGTTGTGTGTTACTTGTGTAGGGAGCTACATACACACGAGGTGACAATAGTCCATGCGTAGCTATATTCCATGATATGTCCCGATAGATTTAGATTCACATCATGCTTTTAATTGTACTGTTATATTTATCATGCGCATTAATTGTCTTGAATAGAGCTAGACTAGGGATTTAAAGTTACAATCATCGACTTAGACCTCTTATTTTGGAAAATTGAGGAATACTAAATAACTATGAAAAATCCATGTCCTCTCGTCTCGTAAGCACTTCCGTGAGAAAGGTAAACTTCTCTACTCTAATGGTATCTGACCATTCGCCTCGGCACTATCCAGTAGGATAACACCACTCTTATGGGATCGGGCCATTTCAACCTCGGCAGTATGATAACACCACTCTTATAGGATCGGGCCATTCGCCTCGGCAGTATGATAACATTATTCTTATGGGATCAGGTCGTTCGCCTCTACAGTGTGATGGTAACACTATTCTTGTGGGATCGAGCCATTCGCCTCGGTAGTACTGAGTACCACTATTTTTCTGGGATCGGTTCGTTCACCTTGACAACATCGTGCTTAATAATCGAAACGGGTTCCAGTTCGGGTAATTGAGTTAGTGTCTTCATGTACAGTTATGAGATGTTGGTGATGTGATACGGACTCCTGTTGTATTTATTGTAGTTGCTTTATTTGTTTTATTGATATCTGTTGTATGCTCACCATGTCTACTTTATGCACTTATATTATATTATTGACCTCTAGTAATGGTCAAGTCAACCTCTCGTCACTACTTCTTCGAGGTTAGACTAGATACTTACTATGTACGTGTTGTTTTCCGTACTCACGCAACACTTCTGCACTGATGTGCAGGTACTGAGACAGGTTCTACCAGTGGTCACACGGGCACGTAGCCGATCATCTACGAAGACTTAGTGGTGAGATACTTGACTTTCTATGATCCGCAGTACCGAAGTCTTCTTCCACCTTATTTACTATTCCTATTTATAACTTTCAGACATTAGTTTTTAGTAGTTTTGTATATTCTCAAGATTGCTTATGTACTTGTGATACTGGGTTTGGGGATTTGTAGCATTTACGTATTACTGTACTATTCATTTCTATCGTTGCAGAGTATGTATTTATTATGTTGGCATTTTGTTAAAAAGATTTGTCACAATTGTTCTGTATTGAAATATGTTAAAAAGGGATAAATAATTGGTAGTTTCACTTGTTGGCTTGCCTAACAGCAGAGTTAGGTGCAACCTCAACCTCTTACGGACTTGGGTCGTGACAATATATGAGAAAACCCAACCTAGGGGCTAGAGATCCTATAACCAGGGTAAATGGGAGGAACAAATCATATGATGGCTTGGTTAGAAATGTATTATTCTATTTACTATTGTTGCATCCTTATGGTGTGAGTGAATTTCCTGTAATGATTTGCGATTGTTGAGTTTTATTAATTCTCAATGAAAATTTGTTGCTCATATGAGTGGGGTGTTAGAGTTACATGAGCACCCTTGAAAGATTTCACCCATGTGAGTGTGGAAGTAGGCCGCTTCCTATTAGAATTGAGCTTATTCTAAAAAATACTCATGAAAACCGGGAAAACACAAGGCAGTAATGTGCTGGATAATAAAGTTCATGTCAATACCTTGATTATTACGTGTAAGCAATGATACTTTATTTCCCTAAAGCAGTCATAGTTCAAGTCTGAGACCACTACTGACTCTGCAGTAGAGATTGATGTTTTACTAAGTGGAGGTTCAATGCAGAGCACACCTTCACCATGCATATTAATCTTCCTTCAACTAGTAATCTCTCTTATTTTAATATTAAAATGAGTGAGAGAATGTTGGTGTTAGATGCATTTTAATATTAACATTAATATTAAAGTGCATTATTTCTTGTGAGATAGTGGTTATAAAATGGTAATTATTTTCGTGTAACTCATGAAACAACTAATGCCATGATCTTAAAATTATTACCCACTAAAGCTTATATTTTGTAACCACCAACCCATGTTCTACTATTTTATTATCCCACTATTTTATTATATATTTCAAGGAAGAGATTCTATACCCATAAATTGTGGTGTTTTTTCTTTCTGTTGTTAATGAAAAAAGTGTTATAATGTACATGAAAAAGATGTGGTTGGGGTTGTAAAAAAGAGAGTTAAGAGAGGAGAAAATCAAAGTCTCCAACTTGTTCTTGACAAAAGAGAATATTACTTCTGTTGCAGGATGGTGTTCATTTTGGTGGAGTTTTGGACTCAACAACTTGTCTAGAGTTTGTTCGAGTCATACGACGTTGTCGGGCTATTGTATCCTGTAGGGGGTAAGTCAAGAGTATTACTTCCGGACGGTGAAGATACTACCACAGTGGGCTTGTGTAACGACCCGACTGGTCGTTCCGAGAGTTTATCCCCTTTCCCTCGTTTCTGCTTCATTTTAGGTGGTTCAGCTTCATTTATGTGTTGGGTCGGTTGGTTCGGGTTCAGAGTGGTCATGGTGAGAATTGAGGCATTTAGTCTCTCAAGGTAGCTTAATAGTTGAGAAAGTCAACTGAGAGTTGACTTATTGGTGAACGACCTCGGAATATAAATTTTATGGCTCAGATGGTTTCGTTAGGTGAATTGGCACTTAGGAATGTGTTCAGAATGGAGTTTTGAGGTCCGGTGTAGAATTAGGCTTGAATTGGCGAAAGTTAGTTTTTGGCGATTTTCGGCCGGTAGTGGAAAATAGTCTATCAGGGTGGAAATGGAATTACGGAAGTTGGAACAGGTTCGTAATGTCATTTTGGATATGTGTGCAAAATTTCAGGTCAATCGGAGGTGTTTTGGTTGGTTTCGGCGTCATTGACAAAATTTAGAAATTTCAAAGTTCATAAGTTTGAATTTGATGTAATTTTGGTGTTTCATGTTGTTTTTGGTGTTTCAAAGGCTCGAATAAGTTTGAATAATGCTATTAGGTGTGTTGGTATGTTTGGTTGGGGCCCCAAGTGGCTCGGGATTGATTTCGGATGGTTGACAGAGTTTTGAACTTGGAAAATTTGCCGCAAATGGCTGCTGGTGTAAGTTTCTGGTGTTGGCCGCACCTGCGGATGGGTAGCCGTAGGTGCAACGTCGCAGTTGCGAAAGACCATGCGCATGTGCGAAGGGAGTCTAGGCAGGAGGAGGGCCGTAGGTGCGATATTTGGTCCGTTAGTGGGATTGCGCAGGTGCGCACCTAGAACCGCAGGTGCAATTAAAGGTCCGCAGGTGCAGAATTGCTGGGCAGAACAGTATAAAAGAAGCCTCCATGAAATTTTATTCATTTCACCATTGTTGCATGCGGTTGGAGCTCATCTGAACGCAATTTGAAGAGAGAATTAGTGGGTCTTCAGTGGAGGAAATTTCCCGAGTTACTAAATTCGTTTCTATGTTATTTTGTTCGGATTAGGCTTGTAATTTGAAGGATTAAAGTAAGAAAAAGTTGGGAAAATGGGAGGAAAGATTTGGGAATTTCTTTTGGCAATTTTAGTGGGAAATTGTGGTCCAATTTTGATGTTCTTGGTATGTACGGATTCGTGGGAGGATAAGAGTTCTTGTGATGCAAATTTTATCGGACTATGGGACGTGGGCCCGGGGCTCGGGTTTGGCCGAATTTCGAGATCTTTGTATAAATTGATAGTTTTTGATTAGGTTGAGTTCCTTTGGATGACGAGTATGTGGCGCACACTGATTTTTGGATTGGACTTGTTCCTCTCCGCGGCAACTATTAAGTTGCGTATTTTACTCTAAACCTTATGTTAAATTATGTTCTAAATATTGTTGCAATATTTGGGCTATAAGCCGTGTTTGGGGCCTCGTGCCGATCTGTTTAGACCCCTTGGAGGCTTTTTTACTGCTGTTTTCCTCACTGTTTATTGATGATTTCAGTCAGTCACATTGTGTTTACTGTTTTCGAAACTCAGCCTGAGTTACACTACTTTGAGATTTAAAAATGATGTTTTGGGTCGAGTACCCCATTTTACTTATTCGCCCGAGGGCCTTTTGAGAGGTTCTGACTGAGTGAGGCCGAGGGCCTGATTTGTGAGGATATGATACGCCACAAGGTGGCTTGATATTAGTTCTTGGGTCGAAGGAGCTCCTCCAGAGTCTGCACACACCCTAAGTGACCGCACCGAGTGCCTAGTGCCGAGTGCCAAGTGACAAGTGATTGGGAGGCATGAATGACTGTGAGGTATGCCCGAGAGGCTAATTATGAGTGATGGTGAGGTATGCCCGAGGGGCTGATTATGATTGGTGGCCTGCGTAGTTTGCTTGAGTTAGAAGAATTCAATCCTGATGGTTTGGTGTTGCGCAAATGGGATTTCGGATAGTTCATGATGGTTTCTACCGCAGTTAAGGGTGCATATTTTCTTTTGACGTGTAGTGAATTTGCTTCTAAATGGGATCAAATGGAAGTTCTTGGCTAGTTGGTTACGTAGTTGCTTGTGGCTCAGAAGGGACCATGGAGTTCCCGTATTTTTCCTAGGTTGGCATGGCGTGTGCGGTATTTTGGGTAGAGTTGAGATTTGCATATGTGAGGTCATGGTTCGGTTCTGGAAAGAAGGTCATAAATTTTTAGGCAACATGGGCAGTTTCAGATGACTAGGTAGATGATATCACTAATTGGTGCGACTTGATGAGGGTATACATTTCAGAAAGAGCAATGTGTTTGAGTTAAGGGTACTTCATTGGTATCGGGGCGCCCGATTGTTGGATCGATTGTTGATATCCAGGGTTGCTTGACAAACGGAAGAATTATAGGGGTATCCCTCGTGGAATGGGTGAGTATTTGGGATGTGTTATGTATTCGAGCGGTTGAGTTGTGATCAGATATGGTAATCCGTACGTTTCATGGACTTCAAGACTGAGAGTTCTCATAAACATGATATTTGTGGTAGTGAACTGTGAAGATGCAAGCTGAGCTAGTCGGATGTTAGTATGTACCATGATTCTGTAATTGTAAACTTTTCGGTAAGTTATCTATCTGTTGTGGGTGATCAGAGTTAATTTACTAGTAGGCTAATATGGGTGTGTGTTCTGCACCGTGTCGGAATTGTTGGCTTCGAATTTCTATTATTGAGAAATGTACCATTCGATTGTGATTGAGTTTATTCATGTTCTAGAGTGATCTATGAGTTACCTTTTGGTGTTGCGAGAAGTGGTGATTATTGGTTATATACACATATGGTGCAGTTCTAATTGGTCTTTATAGCTAGATTTGAGTAAGGTAAGTAATTGGGTGTTGCGAGATTGAGACGTGTTGGTTATATACCTTCTGTTTCAGGTGTCATGGTATCGTCCGGTTTCCCCTTGGGTTATGGCAATGCACTTTGAGTACCTGATGGAGAATTTCGAATGGTTATTGATTTTGGGCAATGTGTCTTGAAATATTTCAAGTGGACCAGCGGTTGGATGAGATCGCGCAGTGTAGCGGATTTATGTAGGGGTATGACCTTTGGTATTGGATTCATGTGTTTTGATTTTTACGGTGTGTGCCTGGCTGTTATCATGATATGGTGATGGTAATTATTAATGGCAGGATAGTCCTCTCGTGTGGATCTTTTATATAAGTTGATTTCATTGGGATGTTGCTGTTAAGTGCACAAGTTGCACAGGTTTTGGCTTCGAATTGTATCGATGTGTCATGTTATCAGGGTGGTCGTGATGGATGAGAAGAGGTCATTGGGCCTTGAATGAACATTTTCAGAATTTTCTATAGCATAGTTGGAAGGATAAATATTGGGAGTCAGCTTAGAAATCTGCTATGATTCCTGTTTGGGAAGGGGGAGCTTCATGTCTAACTAATCGGACGAATGGTTGTTAATTCTACGTGATTCATTCATCATCGGTAGTATATGGAAGTGTTAGAGCGAGGCATTTCTTGATAAGAGGTTATGTACCGGTATTGGGTTGTTCTGAGCAGTTATTGTGATTAAGAGTTATCGCTATGAGTGTTTGAGTCGCGCGGTGTATTGTGTGATTTCATTTAGGGTGCATATATGGTTTGATTCAGCATGTTCAGACTTGTTCAGTTTATAGTTATGGAATTTTGATCTTGTATATTATTTCATAAGTGGGAAATTGGTTCTAAGGTTTACGGGCCAGGATTCGGATTTCGAAATTTCAACGATATTGTGCTATTGGACCTATATGGGATAGGGTGACGTGGGATCACCCCCGGGTATGTGCATGGTAATCTATGTAACAGTTTGATGGTGTTGGAGAACAACTCTTGGCACGTTCGAGGACGAACATATGTTTAAGTGGGGGAGGATGTAACGACCCGACCGGTCGTTCCGAGAGTTTAGCCCCGTTTCCCCCGTTTCTGCTTCATTTTAGGTGGTTCAGCTTCATTTATGTGTGTTGGGTTGGTTGGTTCGGGTTCAGAGTGGTCATGGTGAGAATTGAGGCATTTAGTCTCTCAAGGTAGCCTAATAGTTGAGAAAGTCAACTGAGAGTTAACTTATTGGTGAACAACCTCGGAATGCGGATTTTATGGCTCAGATGGTTTCGTTAGGTGAATTGGGACTTAGGAAAGTGTTTGGAATGGAGTTTTGATGTCCGGTGTAAAATTAGGCTTGAATTGGCGAAAGTTAGTTTTTGGCGATTTTCGGTCGGCAGTAGAAAAAAGGCTATCGGGGTCGGAATGGAATTCTGGAAGTTGGAACAGGTTCATAATGTCATTTTGGATATGTGTGCAAAATTTAAGGTCAATCGGAGGTGTTTTGGTTGGTTTCGGCGTCGTTGGCAAAATTTAGAAATTTCAAAGTTTATAAGTTTGAATTTGATGTAATTTTGGTGTTTTCATGTTATTTTTGGTGTTTGGAAGGCTCGACTAAGTTTGAATAATGCTATTGGGTGTGTTCGTATGTTTGGTTGGGGCCCCGAGGGGCTCGACATTGATTTCGGATGGTTGGCGGAGTTTTGAACTTGGAAAATTTGCAGCAAATAGCTGCTGGTGTAAGTTTCTGGTGTTGGCCGCTCCTGCGGATGGATAGCCGCAGTTGCGACGTCACAGGTGCGAAGGGAGTCTAGACAGGAGGAGTCCGCAGATGCAAAGGGATGGCCGCACCTGCGAAACCGCAGGTGCGGAGAAATGGCCGTAGGTGCGAGATTTGGTCCGTTAGTGGGATCGCGCAGGTGCGCACCTGGGATCGCATGTGCGATTAAAGGTCCGCAGGGGCGGAATTGCTGGGCAGAACAGTATAAAAGAAGCCTCCGTGAAATTTTATTCATTTCACCATTGTTGCATGCGGTTGGAGCTTATTTGAAGGAAATTTGAAGAGAGAATTCGAGGGTCTTCAGTAAAGGTAAGTTCCCGAGTTATTAAAGTCGTTTCTATGTTATTTTGTTCGGATTAGGCTTGTAATTTGAAGGATTAAAGTAAGAAAAAGTTGGGAAAATGGGAGGAAATATTTGGGAATTTCTTTTGGCAATTTTAGTGGGCAATTGTGGTCCAATTTTGATGTTCTTGGTATGTACGGACTCGTGGGAGGATAAGGGTTCATGTGATGTAAATTTTATCGGATTCCGAGACGTGGGCCTGGGGCTCGGGTTTGGTCGAATTTCGAGATCTTTGTATAAATTGATAGTTTTCGATTGGGTTGAGTTCCTTTGGTATATATTAATGATGTTAAACTGGTTTTGACTAGATTCAGATTAATTGAGAGCCAATTTGAGGGGAAAGAGCATATCGGACTAGTATTGTGGCCCGGTAGAGATAAATAATGGTTGTAAATCTTGTCCTGAGGGTATGAAACCCCAGACTTTATATTTCTCACTGATTTTAGAATGGCGCACATGTTGGAGGACGAGTATGTGGCGCACACTGATTTTTGGATTGGACTTGGTCCTCTCCGCGGCAACTATTGAGTTGCGTATTTTACTCTAAACCTTATGTTAAATTATGTTCTAAAGATTGTTGCAATATTTGGGCTATAAGTCGTGTTTGGGGCCTCTTGCCTATCTGTTTAGACCCCTTGGAGGCTTTTTTACTGCTGTTTTCCTCACTGTTTATTGATGATTTCAGTCAGTCACATTGTGTTTACTGTTTTCGAAACTCAGCCTGAGTTACACTACTTTGAGATATAAAAATGATATTTTGGGTCGAGTACACCATTTTACTGATTCGCCCGAGGGCCTTTTGAGAGGTTCTTGCTGAGTGAGGCCGAGGGCCTGATTTGTGAGGATATGATACGCCACGAGGTGGCTTGATATTAGCGCTTGGGTCGAAGGAGCCCCTCCGGAGTCTGCACACACCCCTAGTGAGCGCACCGAGTGCCTAGTGCCGGGTGCCGAGTGACAAGTGATTGGGAGGCATGAGTGATTGTGTGGTATGCCCGAGAGGCTGATTATGAGTGATGGTGAGGTATGCCCGAGAGGGTGATTATGAGTGACTGTGAGGCATGCCCAAGGGGCTGATTATGATACATGTTTTTGCCCGAGGGGCCTCTTTATGATTTTCAGCATTTTTACACTAAACTTCTTGAAAGTTATGTTAAAACTATTGGCAAGTATATTTCCAAATAATTTTTACTGAAATTAGCTTTTAAAGCGTGATGATTTAACGTATACATTGGTTGAAAGCAAGAGTGTGCTTATTGTGAATTGATGAATTGATTTTATTTGTTTCTTGTTGCTCAGGCCTGATTTATTTTCATTACTACTGAGTTGATGTACTCACATTACTCCCTGCACCTTGTGTGCAGATCCAGGTGTTAGGGCAGGGTGAGCTGTCTATCTGTTCCAGAGATTCTCGGAGGTTTGCGAGGTAGCTGCATGCGTCCGCAGTCCTGCTCACTCTCCTGCTTACTATTATAGAATTTATTTTTGTTTGAGTTGTATATTTTATGTAGATGCTCATGACCAGTGACTCCGGGTTCTCGAGGATTGTATTTAATATTCAGTATAGCTTTAACTGTTTTATAAATGTTTAAAGGAAATTTTTATGGGTTATCAGTATAGTAAAGATGTAAATGGAAGCTTATTATGATTTGAGTGTAGTTTTGGCTGGTCTAGTTCCACGATAGGCGCCATCACGACTGACTTAGATTTGGGGTTGTGACAACTTGAATCTCCTTAAAAAGTGCGAGATACCTATGCCTCAACGTGAAGAATATTTATTTTTCTTTATCTTATGTTTCAACTGTAATTACTTATAATTTCACCAAAATTACTATAGTACGGTGAGTTGATGCGTGCAAACGTTTATGGTGATCATAACTTTTTTATTGTTTATAATAGGCTAACTTGGCGATGCATATATTTATATTGATAATTTTGAGAAACATGGATGTCTCCTCCAAGAAGGGTCTATTTATGGCATTAAATTTTTATTGTTGCACCAAAACAATATTCACTATTCACCAGTAATGTCCGATTATAGAACTTATTATGTTCGACTTACTTCTCTAATTGAAATTACACCAAAGAATACCACATTCCAACGCACGGTTTCCAGTTTGTTAATCTTCCTATTATTCATTCGCGTTTCTATGTTAATACAGTAACTTACAGGTGATTATTCTTACCAATCTACCTTCTAATGATATATAATATATTATTATTTTTCAATATAAATGTTTACCCTTTGATATTGTAGAGGTTACAGATATTTTGACGACTGTTGGTACCACTCAATCATTTTCTTCCAGTGTGCATAAGGAAGTCTCGTTATTAAATTCAGAGGGTTATTATTGGCTGTGTTTTTTCTTTCTTTTTGCATATATCACTTTTTTATTTTGTTCATGTGCAGTCCAAACGCACACGCAAGTATACATGATCGACAAGTAACAAAGTGATGAAAAAATATCGTCCCACGAGGATTTAAGATTAACTCTCGACCAATCTAAACTACTTATATGTTTCTTGCTCCAGTGGTTGTGAAGAAAATATTGTGACTTTTACTACTAAAAATTACTACAAAATTACTAAACAATCAAGAGTGCAAGGATGCAAAGCAAATAAGCAAATACTTAATAGGAATTCAATCAGATAGGAATATTCTGGTAATTATGGGATTAATGTCTCTCATATTGTGTTGTTCCGGTTTGTTTAATCATTTGATTTATCTAATTTGTTAATTAACAGGGTTTATTATGCTTGCAAAGTTCTTTCGACGCTTCGTCGCCTATTCAAACCAACTTAATTAATACTATATGCCTACAGAATTAGAATTAACAAGAATACATGTATATTTCATGCGAAAATAACCAAGTATGACAACTAAAATATGTCTATCTTAACCCCGAATCTATTCTCTAATGCCCAGATTCAAGAATTTACTCTATTCAATCTTATATGCAATCTTTAGTTCTCACTTTCGAGTTCAGCTATAAATCCGTAAATGGTATTTTACTGTTAGCTATGCAATAAAATAATTACGTGCAAGATTGAATAAACAAATTAATATGATAATTCAAGCAAAATAATCAACCGTCAAACAACAATAGCCAAATACAACTCATAACCCCAAAACAATGAGGTTCTTAGCCACTCATGTTCATGACAATAGTCAAAATATTGTTTTAAAAATAGAAGCTATGCATACTATATGAAATATGGAAGAATCAATGAACTCCATGCTCTGTTTGTGTTTCTATGCCTTTTTCCGCCTTCAAAATTAACCAACCCCCCCACCCTCAAAAAAAAGTTTAGAACCTTTTTTATACATGTTGAGGATGTATAGGATTGAAATCACCAAGTCCCAGCCGAATTAAGATAAAATCTGTCCTTGGGCGTCATGCTTTGCGCGTAGCGCGAAGCTGGACAATAAACTTTTTATCCTGCTGCCAACAGTGGGCACCTAACTTTTTTAAAATTTGTGCTCTGCTGCTCTTGGCATTTTGGTTGACACCTAGTGCAAACATGATTCCTCCAAATTCATCCATGTTTACCTTAATTTGCATGCAACCTTTTCAAATCATTTTCGATTGATTTCTACACATATAAATATCATTATTAAGCTCGAGTCACAAATATTCATACTAAAGTTAATAAGATTGAGGCATAATGCAAGGCAAGTTACATACAAAACATAGATTTTTAGCCAAACATTACCACACCCATACTTAAACGTTCCTCGTCCTCGAGTCAACCAACAATTCACATTATTCTTGAGAACTTTATATTTACACATTTAAAGCATACTACACCAATGACCATGATTAATAGCAACAATTAAACTGTAGCATATGCAATCATTTATACTTTCCTTTACTTATGCCATTTTTCAAGTACATTCACAACAAAGACAACATGTTTATAACAATCATAGCCTCAAAAACGACTCAACGTCAAAATGCACTCATGGCTTGAATACCCAACATCCTAGAGAAGTTTAATAACTGTTACCTATCCCTCAAACCTATGTGCCCTCACAAAAAAAAAAAAGAGAGTATGTTGAATCCACACATTCAAATCTAATGCTAAACTATATTTTAGGGACTCACATATATAAAAAAAATTGCTCACTCTCATAAAAGAAGTCACATGCATGTAATTGGTACCATATGTGCCAATATTGTAAATTTCTGGTAATGTAGGATCACATGATCTAAAATCAATTATGAATTTTTTATAGTTGTAACGTGAGCTATGGAACGGGTAGGATATATTTAGGAATAGAGATTAACCCTCCTAAGCACTTTAACACATTACATAATCAACTTTAAGCGCAAATTATTCTATTCCAACTTCAATTTCATAAAAATCACCCCAACAACGTTCTCTCTCTCTCTCTCTCTCTCTCTCTCTCTCTCTCTCTCTCTCTCTCTTTAAGCACTACTTTACTTTATACCCACTGGCAAGGACACAAAGTCAATTATATATATATATATTCAATAAGAATTTTTTCTTCTACAATTCCCACTAGATATGTATTTCATACAATGCAAATGCACATTTCTTTCTTTTATTGGTTCCACTCAAAAGTCATCAAAGTTCTCTCCTTAGTTATTCTATCGCTCATTTTATTATTAAAGTGCTTTAAGAGGTAAAAGGATCAAATTTATGTCAATTGAGAGCAAAAAAGGCTATAGGCTTGAAATGTGGGTACCAAATAAAAGTCTATAGGATCAAAATGGTTAAGTAGGGAAAAGTTTTATTTGTGATAAGCAATAAAGCTCAACAAAGGTCAAAGAAAGCCTAAAATCATTTTTCAAACAGAACAAAACATAAATTCCGCTTCAACTCACATACCATGCAATTTCTAGACTCAAATACAATAACATGGATTACACAAAAATCTCACCATGGCACATGACTCATTAAGGATGACCCATTTCAACTCTCAATCTAAAGCAAGTATTCACAAAGTCACGAGATATTGAACATTAGTAGTAAAAAATAAGAGATATAGACGTCATTAACATGCTATACAAATAATCAGTACATCATAAGCAATTTTAGCACACAGGGAAGATACTACACATGTCAAAGCCTAAATAAGCTACTATCAAACAAGTGAAGGGCGCCTAGGAATCTCATCTATCTTCCCGTATTTTTCTAAGTCCTACTCTAAATATAAAAAAAATTACTACGCGATTCAGAATATATCCCATGGAAAAGAAACGATGCTAAAAAAAAAACCACGGGGATCATTACTTCCTAAAAAACTAAATATATGTTTTTGTGTTTTTCTATTTTTTAATTTTTTTGTGTGTTTTTGGATAGACTGTAATCCCTCAAGAAAGCTGCCCTGGAGATCTATCGTCGAGAAAAGTCTAAAATTTTCTAATTTTCTTTAGATTTTCTGTAATTAACTAATTCCAAAATAGAAAACAAAAAGATAAATAACAATAAGAAGCTAAAAGATACTAATATACGAATGTACAAACCATAGAGAATTTTTCACCCCACTATTAAATCATGTTGTGTCCTCAGTGCATATAAAAGCAACAAAAATGAAGAAGGGTGGTAAGAAAACTCCCTGGTCATCCTCGTTATCTTCCTTATCAACTCAACATATGGTCGTAATGACCCCACACTTAAAATCTTAGCACATAGTCAACGGATGCACCCCACTTTTAGACGCGAGGTGTCTTGGGGCGTGCACACGTGATTTCCATCCTGTTTTTTTTCTTTGGATCCCTCATGGATATTTGACCTCCCAACATGATCCTGTACCTATTCAAACACCAAACTCAACTCGTTAGTACCTAAAAACAAAAAAAAATCAAATTAATCTAATTAAACTGTAAATTGGGTTGTCCTCCAACAAGCGCCTTAATTAATGTCATGAAATGACGAATACAACATCACAATGAGTTGCCTCCAATGAAGCTCCTGATTTAACTTCGCAGCACGATGGAGAATGTTCCCTCAAGCATCCACCAAGTCTATCAAATTTTTTGTGACAGGGAACGCCATCACCCCAATAGTGTTTAAATCTTTGCCCCATTGACTAAAAATGAGTCATCACTTTCGGGATCCCGTAGTTCAACAGATTCATGCTTCGTCGCCCGTACTACATCAAATGGCCCTAACCATTTATACTTGAACTTCCCAAGAAAGAGCTTCAACCTTGAATAGAACAATATAATGGCTTGACTTGGTTCAAACTCACGATACAAAATATGTTTGTCATGCCATCTCTATGTTTTCGCATTTTCATATGCGTGGAATAGAAATTCTTCGAGCTCATTGAGTTGCAACATTAATGTTTCCCCATCTAGATCCATATCAATTTGAGCTTCTTGATTGACCAATATGCCTTGTGCTCAATCTCAATAGAAAACTAACAAGCCTTCCCATAAACCAACCTATATGGCGAAATGTCAGTTGGAGTTTTGTAGGCTTTTCGATTTGCCCATAGAGTGTCATCCATCTTGCTAGCTATAAGGCCTCGTAAACGTTTGCCAAGGATTTACGTGTTTATAGTGCCAATGTAAGCTAATGCGCCACAATATGGATTTTTGGATAGTGCAATGCATTGTGTAGTAATTTATAGAAAATGGAAATTCTGTGGTCCATTACGCTATCGCGGATATGTTCCACGGACTGCAGAATCACAACGGAATGAGTTAGAAGCAACGCAAATTTAAGGGACATTTTGTGGTCAATTATGGAATCGCAAAATGCATCACGGATATGTTTCGTTGACCACGGGTTTGACAAAACCAACTCAAATTTTGAAGACTATTTTGTGGCCATTTGGCTGACCGCAAATTTGATTTGTTACCATAGAATTGCATCGTGAAATTGACATCAGGGGGTTATTTTTGAAAATTTTCTAATTCGACTATATTTTGATATAAGTCCTTAGTGGGTCGTTATAGAAGGTATAACTTGAGTTTTTAAAGAGAGGAGAGCATTTAGAGAGAGAGGGAGAAGCTCTATTAATTTTACTCTTCAATTCTTGCTCAAATCCTTGGATTCTAGAGGGAAACTCACAAGCTCTTCAATCAACCGGATATGTTTTTGCCCCTAAGCTTTAATGCAATGTTTGTTATCGGTTTAAGTTAAGATTTTATTGTTTTGGGGCATGTGTGATGGTGATGGGAACATAAGCCCTTAATTTTGAATTTGGGTGTATGTGAAGAATGGAAGGTATGATCCTTGAGTTTGGAGTAAAAGGATGGGCATGCATGTGCTAATGAAGGTTGTTGGGTGTTGCAAGACTATTATAAATTAATTAATTTCTTCATAATGGGTTATGGGGTGGAGGAATTCCATTGTCAAACCTTGTAGTTGAATTCACATATTAGGTATTTGGCGAAATTCTTAAAAGACCTATATCATGAGATTTCCTTCTAACAATGGTTAAAGTGAACTATGTTAATGTAGATTGAATTCCTAAAGAGTAGTGTAATGCCACAATGATTCTTAGGAAAGCTTAATCGAGGTATGTTGGTTAAACTCCTCCTACAAAATCTGTATCTATGAGTTCCTTGTAAATTCTAAATGTGGATTTTTCAAGCCCCTATTCTTATCATTCCACATTGCCTCTAACAATTGATTTATTCGAATGATTATATACTCAAGTCACATTTCAATTCCCCTAACATCGTACTCTCCAATAGAAAAACGTTTCAAATATGGTTATTATATCTAATTATTATGACTTGAATTCATGTTTCAATTGCAAAGCATTATTCTCCTTTTCAAGAATAGAATTAAATGTGTTTAATACTCTTATTACTCATGTACTTAAAGTCATGATTTCCAAATGTTCTTTAGGTTGTTAAATTATGATGATCCTGGAAAGTGAAAGAATGAAAGTATGAAATGTGACCATCGTGCCATGAATGAGGATTTACATGTATGGCCAAGAGTGCTATTGGAATGAAAAGAATTATAAACAGTCTACGAGATGCATACTTTGTTTTTATATAGAAACTATTTTGGGAGTATCGTTAGGTCACTGAGGAAGGCTGTGTTATAAATGCCCAAGACGGAAACTACATGTCCCGGTGTAGGAGTAGATTGAGGGGTGAGTACCCATTATATTATATTGAGATTATTTCCCTTAATTGGGATGAGTTGATAGCTAGGGAGATTGTGTGTTCCAAATGTGGATGGACTTCGGGAGAGAATTATGACAGAGGCTTATAGATCCAAGTATTTCGTGCACCCAGGCTCTACAAAGATGTACCATGATCTCAAGGAAGTCTACTGGTAGGATGACATGTAAAGGCTACAAGCACAACATAACACTATCACCAACTGTACATCAAGGAGATCATTAGGTCTCATGGCACTCCTGTTTCTATCATCTCATATCGAGGGGCACAATTTACCGCTAACTTTTGGAAGAAATTTCAGCAAGGTTTGGTTACTCAGGTAAATCTTAATACAACTTTCCATCCACATACCGACAGGTAGACATGAGAGGAATATTCAAACGCTTGAGAATATGATGCTTGCGCATGTTCTTAACTTCAAGGGTAACTGGGATGAACATTTGCCGCTCAAAGAGTTTTTCTACAACAATAATTATCACGCCATCATTGAGATGGCACCATTCGAGGATCTATATGATATGAGGTGTAAATCTCCTATTGGTCGGTTTAAAGCTGGAGAAGTAGAATTGATAGAGCCCAGACCTCATGCATCAGGCTATGGAGTAGGTCAGGATCATTAAGGAATAAAGCAAAACTTACAGAGTCGCTAGAAGTCCTATTTAGACGTGCTTCGCAGGGATTTGGAGTTCCAAGATGATGACTGGGTATTCTTGAAAGTTTCTCTCATGAAGGGTATAATGCGAATTGGGAAGAAAGGTAAATTGAGTCAAAGGTATATCGGACCGTACTGAATGTTGCATAGGGTTGGTCAAATGAAATATAAGCTTGAGTTACTTCTAGAGATGTCTTTAGTGCACCTAGTGTTTCATCTGTCCATGTTAAAGAAGGTAGTTGGAGATCCTCCGCTCATCGTCCTGGTGGAGGCTATTGAAGTTAATGGATTTAATTATGAGGATATTCCAATTGCTATCCTTGATAGACATGTTTGAGTTGAGGAATAAAGATTTTCCTCCATCAAAGTGTTATAGCGAAACCATCAAGTTGAAGAGGCCACCTGGGAGGCCGAGGAAGAAATGAAGAGGAAATACCCTCACTTGTATGTGCAACCAAATGGTTGTGTTTAAAATAATTTTATAAGTTTACTTTTCATGAGTTATGTTCAGACTTGTACAATTTATGCTAAGATACCCTTTTTAGCAATGTAATGCCTTTGATGTTATGGTTGGTGATCATGTCTATGGTGCATTTTTGTCTTATGAATATGTTGTTAGGATTGGTTTCTGGGCTCTCTGACAAGTGGATAGACCCAATTACAGGGGAAACTCTGCCAAAAGTTTTGGGAATCTAGGGATTTAGCCAAACTTGGAACTCTTGGTAAACAAAGTTGAGTCATATTGTGTGGATATGGCATACACTAACTCTCATTAGAGGACAAATGATCCTAAGTAGGGGGAGGATGTAAGGCCCCTAATGTATTTTTGCGGTGCCAAGGTAAGCTAATGTTCCAGAGTACGGATTTTTGGATTGTGCGATGCATTGTGGAGTTGGTAGAAATATTTTCAGAAATGGCGATTTTGTGGTCCATTATGCTATAGCAAATCTGTTCCGCTGATCGGGGAATGGGTCATAAGCAACTCAAATTTGAGGGGCATTTTGTGGTCCATTATGCTACCAAAAAATGCATTGCAAATTTTTTTCGCTGACCGCGGATCAGTCGCGGATCTGACCAGACCCAACCCAGATTTTGTAGACCATTTTGTGGCCATTTCATTGACCGCTGATCTGTTCTGCTAATGCAAAATTGCATCGTGGAATTGACATAAGGGGTTATTTTTGGAAATTTCCTAATTCAACTCTAATTTTGGGATTCTAGAGGGAAACTTACAAAGTCTTCAACCAATCGAGTAAGTTTTCGCTAATTTCAAATTTTGGATGTATGTGAAGAATGGAAGGTGTGATCCTTGAGTTGGGAGTAAAAGGATGGGCATGCATGTGCCAATGAAGGTTGCTGGGTGTTGTATTACTACTGTAGATTAATTAATTGCTTTGGAATGGGTTATATGGTGAAGTAATTCCATTGTCAAACCTTGTAGTTAAATTCACATAATAGGTATTTGGTGAAATGCTTAAATGACATATATTATGTGGTTTCTGTCTAATAATGGTTAAATTGAACTATGTTAATGTAGATTGAATTGCTAAAAAGTAGTGGAACGCCGTAGTGATTCTAAGGAAACTTTAATCGAGGTATGTTGGATAAACTCATCATATATAATCGGAATCTATGAGTTTCTTGTAAATTACAAATGTGGTTTGTTCAAGCCCCTATTCTTATCGTTCCACATTGCCTCTAACAATTGATTTATGCAAATGTTTATGAACTCAAGCCGTGTTCCAATTTACCAAACCTGTTACTCATTGTGAAAATCTTTCAAATATGGTTATTGTATCTAATTCTTATGACTTTAATTCATGTTTCAATTACATATCATTATGCTCCCTTTTGGAAGAGAATTAAATGTATATAATAATATTATTACTTATGTGCTTAAAGTCATGATTTCCAAATATTCTTTATGTTGATGACTTATGATGATCCTTGAAAGTGAAAGAATGAAAGTATGAAATATGAAATATGGCCATCATGAGGATTTACATGTATTGCCAAGGGTGCCAATGGAATTAATAGAATTATAAAAAGGCTATGAGATGCATACTTTTCTTTTGTATAAAAGTGTTTTGGGAGTATCATTAGGTCACTGAGTAAGGCTGAGTTATAAATGCCTAAGCCCAAAAATACACGTGCCATTGTAGGAGCAGATTGAGGGCTATTTCCATATTATATTATATTAAGATTATTCCCCTTAATTTGTATGAGTTTAAAGCTATAAAGGACTATGTCGAAACAATATTATGGTGAGATGGCTTCGCATATCGGGCATAGATCGGACGCCATGCTGTGCACATGGTGGTATTTTGGTTCTATGCCCACCCGCATACACTAGGGTTAGAAGGCTTAGCCTATTGGGTGGAAATCGGATTCCATGACAGGTGCATGGTGGTGTGTCAGTACTAAGGGTCTCCCAACCTAAATTATTAATGCTTACTTTGAAAATTTACTTTGTTTTAATTTGAAATTTAAATAAGTATTGATTTTCTTATATTTCCATGTTTTTCTCCTTTTATGTTGGCATTCTATCCATGAGAGGGTACTTATTACTTTGTTTTAATTTGAAATTTAAATAAGTATTGATTTTCTTACTATTTCCACGTTTCTCTCCTTTTGTGTTGGCATTCCATCCATGAGAGGTTATTTAGCTTTACATACTAGTACTATTCCACATGTACTAATATCCTTTTTTTCGGGGCCGCTGTATCTTTAATGAATACAGGTTTTTCTTCAGCAAGTGGCACCGATCGTTGATAGAATATACCCTCTTATCCTCTGCATTGGTGAGCACTACTCTATATCGGGGCCTTGTGTCGTTTTGATTCTCTAGTATATTACTTCTGAGGTATAGTCGGGGATTGTCACTGGCACTATTGTACTATTCTTTTGTTTCATTGATGGGCTCCGTAGATATGTTGTGGGTTGTATTTTAATTGGGGTAACAAACTAAAAATGTTGTAGTTGTCACACATGTTACCACTTTTGAACCATTAACTTGTAATATTTTTAGAAATCGTAAATGAAGTTTCTATAAGTAATGAAATTGGTGTTGTACATGTTATTCTTTGAGTCGCCTAACTCTTGGTATTCATCCTTATATTATTCATGGGTATGGTTCGGTAGAAGGAATCAAGTAGTCTTTCTTCAATGGGATATCTCGGTTGAGCACCGGTCGTGCTCCCTAAGTTTAGGGTGTGACACTATCCCAATCCTTTCTACTCGCACTCACTGTCTTCTCCAAAATTTGCGTCACCTCTCTATTTGAAACCTTAACTTGACCATTAGTTTCTGAATGATAAGGATTTGCGACCTTATGTTTCACCCCATACTTATCCAAGAGGTTGCCCAATAATTTGTTATAAAAGTGAGTACTTCTGTCACTTATCAAAGCACGCGGACTTCCACATCTATGAAAATGTTTTTCTTCACGAAATTCATTTCGTAGGCAAAGCCGCAACCTCTACCTACTTTTACACGTAATCAACTGCAACCAATATTTACCTATGGCCATTGGATGATGTAAACAGCGCCATGAAGTCTGTTCCCCAAACATCAAAGATTTCAACCTCAAGTATGCCCTTCAACGACATATCGTGCCTTCTTGAATTTGTGCCCGTTTTTTGGCATCTATCACATCTTTTATCAAAAGCATGTGCATCCACGAACAAAGTGGGCCAACAGAATCTCGACTGCAACACCTTTGTAGTCGTTTTGTCTCCACCATGGTGACCTCCATAAGGTGATGCGTGACAATTATGCAAAATTGCTTCCATCTCCTTCTTAGGGACACATCGACACACCAACTGATGTGCACAATTTTTAAACAAAAATGGCTTATCCCATACATAAAATCTAGCATCATGCATAATTTTTCTCTTACCATATAGTGACAGCTCTGAAGGAGTCACCCCACTTACAATGAAGTTCACATAGTTGGCATACCATGGGGCTTCACCAGCTGTAACGGTTAACAATTTCTCATCAGGAAAGCTTTTATAAATCTCACCCTCTTAATCAACATGTGCACGATTTTCCAAGCACGAAAAATGATCGGCTACCTGATTTTTGGTCCCCTTTCGATCTCTGATATTCACATCAAATTCCTATAAAAGAAGAACCCATCGAATTAGTCTAGGCTTAGCATCCTCTTTCTCAAATGAATACCTAATGGCTGAATGGTTTGTGTTGACGATGACTTTAGTTCCCACCAAGTAGGTCCTAAATTTGTCAAATGCCCATAATACTGCTAGCAACTCTTTTTCTATAACTGTGTAATTTATTTGTGATGGGTTTAGAGTTTTACTATTGTGGTAAATTGAGTGGAACACTTTGTCTTTCCTCTGACCCAGTACGACCCTAATTGCCGTGTCACTAGCATCACACATCAACTCAAAAGGCTCTCCGCAGTCTGGAGCGGTGATAATTGGTGCAGTCACCAATCTCTTTTTAAGCTCCTCATACGCCTTCAAGAAATGCTCATCAAACTTTAAAGGCGTGCCTTCTCAAGCAACCTGCTCAAGGGAGCAAAAATCTTAAAGAAATATTTAATGAGTATGTGATAGCAACCTGCATGACCTTGAAAGCTTTTGACTCCTTTGACAGAAATTATAGGTGGTAGTTTATCAATTGCTTCAACGTTTTCCTTGTCTAACTCCAACCCATCTTTGGACACTTTGTACCCAAGTTCAATCCGTTCTCGTACCACAAAATGACACTTCTCCCAATTCAACACCAAGTTTGTCTCTTCACACCTAGCAAGCACTTTACTCAAATTCTTTAAACATTTATCAAAAGATGGTCCGAAGACCGAGAAAATCATCTATAAACACTTCAACAAATTTTTCTACCATATTAGTAAAGATTTCCATCATGCACCTTTGGAAAGTTGCACGTGCATTGCACCACCCAAATGGCATTCTCTTAAAAGCATAAGTGACATAAGAACAAGTGAAAGTGGTCTTCTCCTTTGTTCTCTGGTGCAATTAATATTCGCTTATAGCAGGAATATCTATCAAGAAAACAATAACAACCTTGTCCGGCCAATCTATCTAACATATGATCAATGAATGGAAGAGGCAAGTGATCCTTTCTAGTAGCATTATTTAATTTTTGGTAGTCTATCAAATTCTACAACCTATGACCGTTAAAGTTGGAATAAATTCATTATTCTCATTTATGACCACCGTCATTCCACCCTTCTTAGTCACATACTATACTGGACTTACCAACTTGCTGTTAGAGATGGGAAAGATAATACCTGCATCTATCCACTTTATGACATCCTTTATTACCACTTCCTTCATGACTGGATTCAAGCGGGACTGGTGTTTGACACTTGGTTTGTGTCCATTCTCCATGAGAATATCATGTATATGCAACTCTAGGCTAATACCATGAATGTCAGCCATGGTCCATCCAATCGCCAACTTGTGCTCTTTAAGCATGCGAAACAACTTTTCCTCCTAAAAAGAAGACAACTTAGAAGATACAACAATTTACCACCCAAATAAGCATAATGAAGGTGAGTAGGTATGGGATTGAGCTCTAATTTGGGAGCTTCTTCGACCCGTAAAATTTTATAAAAAGCACGGGGTTCTGTGGTGCCGTAGTGGAATTATGTATTAATGATTGTAGATATTGACAAAGACTTTTTAGGCTGAGCAATGCGTTGGTGAGTAGAAGAAATATTTTAAAAGTGCAGAGCGTTTGTGCGGCCAATTCTGCTATCGCAGTACTGATCTGTGGAGCAAGATCTGCCGCGGAGTGAAGCAGAAACATGAGCTAAATTTTAGGACCAATAAACGGTCCATTATGCAGCCGCATAATTCATCTCAAATCCATCAAAAAAATTTCCAAAGGGATGTTCTGTGGCGAATTATGTGACCGCATAATTGGTCTACGGACTGCACACCGGACGCAAAGTGAAGTAGAAGAAGCCCCATTCCGGAGGGCCATTATGCGACTAGTTTTGCGTACCATAGAAGCTTTATGTAGTCGCATATGCGACCGCAAATCTGCGTCGGGGCTTCATTTTTCTTGTTTATAAAGCCGAACCCCATTCTTATAAAACAACCCGAATGATCATTTTAGAAGGTTAAAATTTACATTTTAGAGAGAGAGGAAGGTGTTCTAGAGTGAGAAGAAGAATTCTATGTCATTGTTCATTAATCATTGCTCAAACCTTGGAGATTTCTCTAGGATAACTCACAAGGTCTTCAACGAAAAGGTAAGATACTACTCCCTAGCTTCAATTTCGAGATTTAAGTGAAAATAGGAAATAAGCTAAACAATTCTTGGGTGGGGGAGTAGTTCATTATGCATGCATGTACTATCTAGGGTTATGAGAAGATTGTTGAGCTCAATTGGGTAGATTTCGGGTAATGAAATAGAGGAATCCACCATAGGAGGACCTTGAGATCACATTGGGCACCTAGTGTTTGATAAAATGCTCAAATGAGATAGAATCATGAACACCTTCCTAATTTATGTTCAATTTTGCTATATCTCTAAATAGATCAAAGTTTCTAGGATTCCGAAAATGTGTAGTGAATTAAGGAAAGCTGCAAGCGAGGTATGTTTGGCAAAACTTCTCTTTTGGAATTGAACCCCATAATGACTTTGTAAGTCACTTGCTGCTCATTATAAAATGATTAATCTGAATAATCCCTATGTCCAAAAATATATGCATTCTATATGTTTTGCGAAGGTTCTTGTTGTGTTGAGTTAATGTTTGAGAATGTGGTTTAAGTGTGGGTTGGGTGCTAATATGTTATGCTTTAAAAACATGATTCTAGTAAAAGCTATCATGTCAAATTTTGTAAGAAATCATAAGCGCCTAAGACCCTAATATGATTAAATGTGTGGTGAAAGTCTTAATTTGAAAGCCGTGTCTTTGATTATCCATGATGATATTTGAAAGTGAAAGAAAAGGGTATCAAATATGATGTACGTCCAACATGCCAAGAAAGATATTGTGTCATGGCCACTGGTGCCAATGAAATGAATGATATGCAAAAGAACATGAAATATGTGGTAAATCCCTTTAAACAAT
Source organism: Nicotiana knightiana (assembly GCA_005239525.1). Classification (NCBI taxonomy): domain Eukaryota; kingdom Viridiplantae; phylum Streptophyta; class Magnoliopsida; order Solanales; family Solanaceae; genus Nicotiana; species Nicotiana knightiana. The sequence continues at coordinate 61,429 of ML420079.1, forward strand.
AAATGTTTTAGGAGTATCGTTTAGTCAACTAAGAAGAGTAGGTCAAAATAACCTTACCCCGAAACTACATGTGCCGATGTAGGAGTGATTGAGGGGTAAATCCATGTGCTAATGTGATGAGCTTTTTTCCCTTTATATGGGATGATATTGATGTGTTGAGATGTTTCCTTTGAATGGGATGAGAATATTGCTAGCTGGATGTGATTTCGATCCACACGACATTGTGGTGAGAAAGCTTAGCCGATCGGGCTGAGATCGGATGCCATGTCGTGCACATGTTGATATTGTGAGGGGATGTCTCTAGGTGAGACAACATAGCCGATCGGGCAGAGAACGGACTCCGTGCTAAAACACGATGGTGTATCGGTGCGAAAGGTCTCCCACCATAAAATCAAACTTTCTTGAATTTAACCTTTACCCTAATATGACACTTTGTTACTATTTGAGTCTCTTATTGATTTCATGTTTCCTTCTCCGTTTATTATTTCCCGTTCTATTAAGAGGGTATTTACCTTTACACACTGGTAAAATTCCATATGTACTAAACGTCCCTTTCTCCGGGGGCGCTGCATCTTTAAAGGATGCAGGTGGTTCCATAGAAGGTGGTGTTAATCCGTGATAGAAACATACCCTCCCTTCAATTGAATTGGTGAGCCCCACTTCCTTTCGGGGTCCTGTATCTATTGCCTTTTGTGTATAGTATTTTGAGGTATGGTCGGGGCCTTGTTGCCGGCACTGTCGTCACACTCTTTTGGTTCTGTTAAAGGATCCCTAGACATGGCGTGGGTTGTACCTTATTTTGGGAATGTTGAACTAACTTGTTGTAATTGTATCATCTATTCCACTTGAATTATAAATGTATAGTGTAATGTTTTGGAGACTTGTTAATGATGTAACTAATGGGAATGAACTAGTGTTATTCACATGAACTCTCAATATCTAAATAATGGAATGTATTCTTATCTTTATTTAGGGGTGAGTTGGGTAGACGACATTGTGCGGACTTGCTCGATCGGGGTAACCCTGTTGAGCGCCACTTGCGCTCCCCAAGGTCAGGGCGTGACATGATTGGTATCATAGCCTAAGTTTTTAAAGTGTCCTAGGATGTCTCGGAGCCGTGCCTAGTAGATTCCTTCTTATCAGTGTGTTTTTGACCACATCTATAATTATGAGTACTTGGGCATTTAAGAATGATACCCTTCTTTGATGTTCTAGATCGTGCAATGAAGCTGACTGTAAGACTATTCCTCCTCTAACTTGTGGATTGCTCTAATTTTCATTACATGGCGCCTAGGAACAAAGAAAGAACTAGCCAAGGAGCCAATGCCACTCCAGGAGTGGCAGTTGATTCTTTAGTTGATGATGCGGGTGAGCGCTCGAGGGGTGAGAATACTCCCCCGACTACCACACTGTCTGATTCAACCACTCATGATTAGACTTCTCATGTCCCTACATCTACTAAGGGTGCAATTATCCCTCCAACTGATATCCCAGTTCCACCTCCAGCCCCAATTTCCGGTCCCAGTATTTCTGATGGGGATCTTAGGGGAGCCATACAGATGTTAGCTCAGATAGTGGCTTCCCAAGCCCAGAGGTCAAATGTTGCACCCACTTCTTCTAGTTAGTTAGGTGATTTTGCCAGTTCTAGGTGAACAAATTTCTCCAGTTGGATCCACCAGTGTTCACAGATACTGATCTTTAGGAAGGACCCCATGATTTTGTTGACGAGATGCGCAAGACCCTCCGAGTTATGTGTGCTAGTGAGACGGAGGGAGTGGAGTTGGCCTCCTACCGCCTGAAAGGGGTAGCCTATTCTTGGTTTGAGAAGTGGGAGGACTCCCGTGAGGAGGGGAGCCCTCCGGCGAGGTGGAGTGAGTTTTTCGATGCTTTCATTGATGATTTCTTGCCTGCTGAGACTAAGGCAGCCCAGGCCATCGCGCTTGAGATCTCGAAACAAGGTAACATAAGTGTGTGGGAGTATCATATTAGATTCCCGTGCCCATAAAAATATGTCATCCACATGTTGCCCATAATGGAGGATAGAGTGCTGGTTTCTGCAGAGCCTTAGCCCCTTTGTTATTAATGAGGCCGCTAAAGTTGCCTTGAATTCTGACATGAACTATGGTAAGATAGTGGCATTTTATAAAGACACAGACACCCACAAATTGAAGATCAGAATGCAGTGTGATGGCAGTAAATAGGCCCGGCCTCTGGGCAACTTTGGTGGTTCTTCTAGTAGTGGTGGTGGTAGGCCTGCATTCTAGAGAGGGTCGTCAGGGCCATCCTAGTCCTTTTGCTCAGTCTTCGGTTAGTGCACCTCCATCGAGGCCCTGTAAGCAGTAGTGGAGCCATTTTAGGCCTAACCAAGGCAACAGGGGATCCTACTAGCAGGCTCGGTCCAGTGGGAGATTTCAGCAGCAGTGGAGGCCTCCATGAACTAAGTGTGGGGAGATGCACTTTTAGGACTGCTTCATGGACCAACCCATATGCTATGAGTGTGGTATGAGGGGTCACATTCAGAGGGACTGTCGTTCGTCCCACCAGAGTGTGGGAAGGATACAACACATCCAGCCAGATCTGCAGCTACTACATCCGTAGCACCTCCTCCGACTTGAGACATTCTAGCACCCGCAGGGCGTGGTGCAGCTAGGGGTGGTGTACAGAGCTCGGGAGGACCCAACCATTTCTATGCTATGAAGGGTCACTAGAGTTCAGAGGCTTCTCCAGATGTTGTCATGAGTATATTGATTGTCCAATCTCATGATGTGTATGCTCTTATTGATCCGGTTCCACCTTGTTCTATGTCACTCCCTATTCTGCTTTGGGATTTGTGATAGAACCGGAACAACTTCATGAGCCGTTGTCTATATCTACTCTGGTTGGTGAGTCAAATGTGGTCGCGCGGGTCAATAGAGATTGTGTTGTCACGGTGCATGGTCAGTACACCATGGGTGATCTCATTGAATTGGGAATGGTTGACTTTCATGTATTCATCGGGATGGGCTAGCTTTATTCGTGTTTTTTTAAGCTTGATTGTCGAAATATGACTTTTAGGTTCGAATTTCCAAATGAGCCAGTTATTGAATGGAAGGGGGATGATGTGGTGCCGAAGGGTATGTTTATTTCTTATCTTAAGGCCACCAAGATGATCAACAAAGGGTGTATTTACCATTTGGTCCGGGTTACGGACACCGACGTTGAGGCACTTATACTTGAGTCTATACTAGTTGTGAATGATTTTCTGGAGGTCTTTCCGGATAAACTCCCTGGGATCCCACCAGAAAGGGAGATTGATTTTGGGATTGACGTGATGCCAGGAATGCAACCTATATCTATTCCACCTTATAGAATAGGACCAACAGAGTTGAGGGAGCTAAAAGAACAATTAAAGGATTTGTTCGAGAATGGTTTCATCCAGTCGAGTGTGTTGCCTCGGGGCACACCAGTTCTCTTCGTAAGGAAGAAAGATGGGTCACTGAGAATTTGTATTGACTATCGGCATCTCAACAAGGTCACGATCAAGAATAAATACCCACTACCAAGAATAGATGACTTGTTTGAACAATTGCAGGGTGCTAAGTATTTCTCCAAAATTGATTTGAGATTCGGGGACCATCAATTGAAGTTTAAGGAGCAGGATATTCCGAAAACAACTTTTAGAATCCGGTATGGGCACTTTGAATTTCTTTTAATGTCTTTTGGTCTAACAAACGCCCCAACAACTTTCATGGATCTTTTGAATAGAGTTTTCAAGCCGTTCCTCGACACTTTTGTGATAGTGTTTATTGACGATATCATTGTATATTCAAGAAGTCGAGAGGACCACGCCGATCACCTTAGGGAAGCTCTACAGACTCTACATCAACACCAGTTGTACGCGATGTTTTCAAAATGTGAATTTTGGCTTGAATCTATCACATTCTTGGGTCATGTCGTCTCCAGAGAAGGAATTAAGGTTGATCCTCAGAAGATTGCAGTTGTGAACAATTGGCCTAGACCAACAACTCCAACTGTGATTCACAATTTCTTGGGCTTAGCCGAGTATAACAAGAAATTTGTGGAGGGGTTCTCCACCCTTGCTTCTCTGTTCACTAAGTTGATGCAGAATACAACTAATTCCAATGGTCAGATGCTTGTGAGGGGATCTTCAAAGAGCTAAAATCAAGATTGACTACGACACCGATGTTGACCCTACCAGAGGGCACATATGGGTTTGTGGTATATTGTGATGCTTCAAGAAACGCACTTGGGTGTGTATTAATCAACATGGAAATGTGATAGATTATGCTTCTAGGCAACACAAAAAATCATGAAAAGAACTATCCAACACATGACTTAGAGCTTGCGGCGGTGGTATTTTCATTGAAGATTTGACGTCATTATCTGTATCGGGTCCATGAGGATATATTCACTGACCATAAGAGCCTTCAATAAATTTTCAAGAAGAAGGAATTGAATCTGAGGCAGAGAACATGGCTGGAGTTACTCAAGGATTATGGCATCGATTTTTTGTATCATCCAGGGAAAGCTAATGTTGTAGCAAATGCTCTTAGCTAGAAATCCTTGTGTAGTTTTGCTCACTTGGAGGCATATCAAAGTTCTTTTGGCCAAGGAGTTTCACCAGTTAGCTAGTTTGGGAGTTCGTCTTGCGGATACTAGGTAAGAGGGAGTGATTGTCAAAAATAGGTCTGAATTATCGCTTGTTAAGAAAGTCAAAGAAAAGCAATACAACGACCCATAATTGGTACAATTGAAGAAGGGGATTCATAAACATAAGACTACGACTTTTTCTCTTGGCATAGATGATGGTACACTAAGGTGCCAAGGGCGACTATATGTTCCAGATGTGGATGGGAAGGAATAATGACTGAGGCTCACACTTCTAGGTATTCCATGCATCCGGGCTCTAGAAAGATTTATCATGATCTTATGGAAGCCTACTGGTGGAACGATATGAAGTGGAATGTAGCGGACATTGTGGAAAGATGTCCAAATTGTTAGCAAGTAAAGGCCAAGCATCAAAGGCCTGTGGGTTGGCACAAAACATAGAAATTCCAATGTGGAAGTGGGAGATTATCAATATGGACTATGTGGGAGGACTACCTCGCAATCTCGACTCAATTTGGGTGATTATGGTCCGACTCGCTAAATCAGCGCACTTCTTACCCGTTAAGGCTATCGACAGAATGGAAAAGCATGCTCAATTGTATATCAAGGATATAGTTAGGCTACATGGCACTCTAGTTTCTATCATTTCCAATCGGGAGGCATAGTTCCCAGCTAACTTCTGTAACAAATTTCAGCAAGGGTTGGCACTTATGTAAATGTTAGTACAACCTTCCATCCATAGACCGATGGGCAAGCTGAGCGGACTATCCAGATGCTCGAGGATATGTTTCACGCTTGCATTCTTGACTTTAAAGGTATCTGGGATGATCATTTTCCGCTCATAGAATTTGCCTACAATAATAGTTATCATGCTAGCATTCAGATGGCACCGTTCGAGGCTCTTTATGGTAGGTTTTGGTTCCGATACGCACACGCAAGTATATGTGGTCGACAAGTAATATAGGATTGTAAGTCTAGATATCGTACCCACAAGGACTTGTGATGAACTATTAACTAAATTAAACCCAAACAATTAATCTATTCAAGCGAATACTAAAGTATGAATATTTAACTAAACTTAATCTAGAGTAGTAAACTATGAAATTAACGAAATAGATTGGCGAGATTTTAGATACGAATTCAATGAGATCCGATATTCTAGAGCTATGGGTTAGCTAACAGTCCTGTTGAGTTTTCCACTTCAATCGTCTAATTAATTTATCTGGTTTATTAATTAACGAGGTTAATATTGCTCATAGCCTTCTTCCGAAGTACAACTCGCCTATTCAAGCTAACCTAACGCCTATATTCCTATGAAATTAGGATTAACAAGAACGCATTAANCTAAACCCATATGATAAAATAATAAGAACAATTCAAGCCTCAAACTACAACGTTCATGTAGCACCCAAAACTCTAGAACTAATGAACTATGAAATTAAAGGAAGAGAAGAGAAGAAAAACTAGGTAGAAGCCTCCTTCAAGCGTGGTGTGTGTTCCTCCACGTGAATCTCCTTGTCCAAATCGTGAATAATCCCCTCAAAGTTGTGTTTTTCGGGTCTATTTATACGTTTGGGACAAACCCTAAACGTGTAGGAGACTTCTATTCAAACCGGGAAACACTTAAAACCTTCAAAACTCGGAATTGACCGGACCCGGGACCCAGGAGTTAAGCCCCAAACGCCCCATTATAGCCAGGCTAGGCCTTGCTTTATGGGTCTAACGCCCCACTATAGCCAGGCTAGGCCTGGCTTTATGGGTCTAACGCCCCACTATAGCCAGGGTTGGCCTGGCTTTAAGGCCAAAACGCCCCACTATAGCCCGGGTTGCTCCTTTTCGACTCTTGAGCATANAACTTATAATCTTGCTTGTCCTCGAGCAATATCCTTCAACACGTATACATTTCATTAAAAAGGAGTATTTTACTTTTCAATCACACACATTACCCCTTAACTATGATCGATACCGGCAATCAAGTATGGACATACAAAATTTCACATTCTTTCCCTTCTTTAAACATGCCCAAGTATAACAATTCAATGAATCATACCAACAACCTAATTGCAACCACCCAACCTCAAGAGTCGAGTTGCAACCACTAAGCCCTCTCAATTCACGCACCTACCCAACAAGAAAATTACAATATTACCTGTCACACCTCCTTTTTCCAACCCCCGGGAGGGTAATAAGGGAGTTTTTCCAATTAAAGTGACATTATTCGATTTTGGGATTATTTATTATTTTTTAGAGTCGCCACCCGGATTTTTGACGATGCTCCAGGACACCGTTTATTTTAATATCCCAAACCGAGGAAGTTTTTGACTCTGTTTAAAATGTCTGCGAACCCGAAATCCGGGTAAGGAATTCTGTTAACCCGGGAGAAGGTGTTAGGCACTCCCGAATTCCGTGGTTCTAGCACGGTCACTTAACTATTAATATTTGGCCTAAGTTATCTGACTAAATACGTGTTTTAAACCTATTGTGCATTTAAATTTTATAATTTAAAACCGCTTTTGATATTTATGAATTTATCTTGAAACAAGTCATGATGGCGTGCACTCGTTTGTTTTTGGACATATTGTAACCGTGCCACATGAAATGCACCCACGATTACAACATGTGATTTTTATTATTGTTTGAAGTTGGAGTCGGGGAATGAATTTCCGCACCCGAGTGTGGATTACATAATCATGACTATGGTCATGATAGTTAAAATGCTTATTTGAAGCAATTGTCGATTATTCTCTAAGTTTTGTAATTTTAGTCTAAAAGAGGTATTTTTGGACTAAAGGATAGATATGTGTTCGAAATCGTCTAAGACTAAGTTAGCTAGTCTAAGGATGAGTATTTGGGCTCTTGCCTACGCTTATAAGCATACAAACACCTTATTTACTGTTTTTCGGCCTTGAATTGGTAAGCTAGAACTATCTATTGTTCTTTGTGAGGACTTTGTAATCTTGAAAAAATAGCAGGGCATAAACAGGTTTTACCAGTTCATACTTTGCAGTTTCTGCCCATTCTTATACAGCCTAAACACAGATCTAAAATCGGGATTTGTACATACTTTTAAGGTACAAATATTCATACATCTATCTCGAAAAAATTTAAAGAATGTGAGATAAGTTAGAAATATTTTGGATCACCAATTTCTATTCATATTGAAAGTTACAGAAACTGAAATAACATGATTCCAAAATTCTAGCAGATGTTTACAGGGAGATTTTCATATAGATTACCTAGGATATAAATTCATACTTTTAGTTGAATGTCTACTTTTATCATATTACTTCTTAAAGCAGATAACTCTAATCCTTGGGCCTGTCTACTCCCTCATGGCCTGATAGCCTAAGGAGTTAAACTTGATTAAAGACTTAGTGGGCTGTTTCATCAAGCTGGCCCAATTCTGGATTTAGCAAAAAAGAGTAAGAAAACTGGAATAATAGTATACAATATCCAGTCCATATTTACAACATAAAAATACAAAAAAAAATTATGCTATTACATTACCGTTTCACTATGAAATACAATTTCCTAAAAGGGAAAAAAACAATAATTAACAGAGTAAAGAGAGAACAAAACTGCTTCTGCGCAAGCTGGCCTTCAGCGGCTTCGAAATCTATATTCTTCTGGCTATTTTCTTAGTCACAAAACGACTAACTTAATAAACCATTCCTTAGGCATGTTATGAGGCAACATGACCATTATTTGGTCAAATTGAATCCTAATCATGCGATAGTGTTAATTTTAAAGGACCTGACCTACTTTGGTGTACTTTTCTTGGAATGAACCTGACCATAAAGAGGTTAGGTTCAGTTCCGAGGATGCAAACCCATCAGTCCTTTAAGTCATTCATATTATGACCTGAATTCTCACAATGACTTAACTATTCTTAGGCATTTCTTAAGGCATGATTCTGACCATTTATTGGGTTCAGATTCCTGTCTTAATACCTTTATAATGATAATCTAACTATTCTATTACTGTTTATGCATGATCATAGGGGGAATCTGACCCTGAAGGGATCAGACTTTTAATCCCACAATGCCAACTAAGTCAAGTTTATATGGAGACATACTTAATGAGTTTCCTCAGTGACTAAGGAAACACAAATAAAAGCATCTTTCAATCTAAAACAAAGTCCAAAATTTTGCTATTTGGACAGTAGCAAAAGCAGACCTTCAAACATTTATAGGATGAGTCATGCCATGAGGGAGGCTAGACTCAACCTTGATGATGCTTTGCACCACTTTGACAGAACATGTTCCTGACCCCTTTTATGGGCTGAATCTGACCATGAAAGGGGTCAGATTAAACTCCATAAAGGCCCTTTTTTTGTAACTTTCAAATCATACTTATACTACGTCTTTGACTTTTTAGGCATGTTTCTGATCATGTTAAAGGATTCAGATTCTCTTCTCTAGGAGCCTTTTGATTACCCACTTCTTATCTACATAGGGGTGATTTCCAGCACCTTAGGCTACTGTTTATGCACTACTAAGGGGATGAGTTTGACTATTAAGAAGTCAGGCTCATTTACCCTAGTGTTAACTATCTAGAGATTTTCTTGTTGAATCTCTTCAGTGACCAAAGAGACCCAGCTAAAGTATATTTCTGCCATCTTATGGGTAAAATCTGACCATAGAAGAGGTCAGATTCAACACCCAAGTGCAGATTATTCCACTAATGGACTAACACAAAACTGACATCCACTGATACTCAATGCATTTTAACCAACTTGAAATCAAAGCAGAATAATTCTTAAGGATTTAGATACTACACACAACACATATCTGGATTCCTTAACATCATATCAACTAAACATTACTTTAGCTTTATAAACCAAGAATAAAGAAGAAGATTCAGCTTGACATAATCTCAAAAGAAAACATAGCAAGAATCAAACATTTAGCATCAAACTAACAATAAATTCTGAGTATAATAATTTCATTTAAAGTTCATTGTTACATACCTCTTTCGAAGAGAAAATAATCAAAAGAAACCTGACCAAATAAAGGTCAGGCAGAGAGGAAAATCAGCAAGAGGAAGAAAAAACCCAGCAGCAACCAAACAGCAAACCCAAAGTAGAGAAAACCCAGGGGAAGATGATTTTGAATACCCAAATGATTGAACTAAGACAGCAACCAAAAAAAACCAAGTCTTTTTGGAAATAGAATCACAGGTACAAGACAACCTAAGCTCAGATTATTTCCCACTCCTACTGTGAAATCCTTTTCACTTCTGTTTTCTAAGTTTTTGGTAGTCAAAGTTGTGATTTTCAGTCTAAGGAATTCAGAGAAGAATCTGAAAAATCTTCCCTTAGTGGTAAAAAGTGTGTGTATATATAGGGACCATTGGGATGGGATATGCTTAGCATATTCCCTATCCTAAATGAGCTGAAAAGGGTACAGGTACAACTGTCAAACCTATCTTTTTGGGACAGCTGTATCTTCCAAAACATTCCAGCCCCTTGAAATTCCCCTTCTATCCCTGGAGTATCTGATTTCCTGATATTTATCTAATCTAGAAGGTTCTTTTGGGTGACAACTAATTGTTCTTAACTAAGGTTGAGTCAATTAAATGAAGATTAGTTGATTAAATGCCTAAAGTTGGCTTTCATACTACTTACTATGTTTAAGTCATTAAATCAACAATTTAATTAAACTTAAAGGAGGTTAGTCAAACCAGTTCCCTTAAACTTAGGTTAATTTAATTAAACTAAATGAATCTGCCTTAGTTCATTACCCTCAAGCTACTTGTTTTAAACAGATTTTATTTTCAGTTACATACTTTAAGAAGCTACCTAAGTTAATTTCTAGATTGAAGAAGTTGGAATCATTTAAATGTGAGTCTAAGTGAAACAATTATTTTTAAACTTAGTTAATTGATCTTAAACTAGTTATCTAGGACTCAGCTCAACTAAAATATTAAGTCTACTAGTTGAGTGTGACTTATTGCCTAATTGCTCAAATCAATTTAACTCAAATTGACTACCATTTGAATTAAAATCAGTAGTTAATTGAACTAATTGGTTTAAACAATTTCATTAGGTGTAATTAGGCTTATCTATTAACTCTTAGTCAATTGAGTGATTAATTCTATAAAACTGAACTTTTAACCTATTTTGATCATTCTAGGATCTTAGTTTGATTAAAGAAAGTTAGTTAGGTTAATAATTAGGTTCCTAGACTTGGTTTCCAACCATACTCACTAGTTACCTAAGTCTAAGTTAAATTCACTATTAGGTACTAATTCTAGTTTTAATGACTTGTTAATTAGTTTAAGTCAATTTAGTCTTTTAAACTTAGGTTCACTGATTTTAGGTTTAATTCAATCCAAATGTGACTAGTCCTTTCATTAACTTAACCAAATCAGTCCCCCAATCATTCTTTACTTAATCAAGTGATCTCAAGAAATGACCAACACTGAGAGACATAGGCTAAAATCATAATAGACGAGCTAACAAATCAGTTTGACAATCAGAAATGGATTAAGGAAAAAAAAANAAAGAACTGATTAATAGGACAACTAACTCTAACAAACGATTTTCATTCCAAAATGTTAAACTAACCGACATGTGCATGATAACAAGGATCAAAATCTAGATGAGTCAAAGAAAAAATGAAACAAACAAAGAAGAACAGAGGCTGATACAGTCATATATGCACAGAAAAATGGTGATAAAAAAAACCTAAAGAAAATCATGTATATTACTAAATGCATACTAACTAAGCATAATTATTATATAGTGTGTTTGGACCCGAATCAAGTCAGTGATGCCAAAATATTGATGAACATGTTCATGGTTTCATATTATCAGTAAAGAGACAGAAAAAAAGAAACAATAAATGTAAAAACGGGAAAAGGAAATACCCGTTAAAGGGTTTGGCCGGAAACAATAGATGTCGACGGACCTTGCCGGACTCCGGCGGGGTTTGAAAATAACTTCAACCCACATGAATCAATAGCCCTCAACGAGAGCTATCGATCCATGTAGGTAGGAGCTATTAAATATCTTCAAGTCGATGGGTAGGGGGAAAGCTAGGGTTTCTGTTTTCAGATCTGAAATTGNAGTAAGAATTTGATGGTATTTGGTCGAGTTCCGATGGCCGGAAGGCGGTGGGAGCCTGGGGGCGGCTAGGCTTTCTTTAGAGAGAAGAGAGAGAGAGAGACGGACGAAGGGGAGGGGTGTAATACTTGCAAATGAGGGGGGTGGGGTTTGGTTAGGACATAGATATACTAAAGGGGGAGTGAGTTCCTGGCCGTTCGATCTATTTCGATCAATGGCCAAGATTTAATTGACTAAACCAAAACGGGGTCGTTTGGGGGGTGCTGGGACAGGCCGGGTAAAGGAATTTGGGCTGGGTTGTTCGTTTGTAGGGATTGGGTTTGGGCCTGGGTTGTCTGGGTGCATAGA
>ML420083.1:0-47309 GCA_005239525.1 Nicotiana knightiana
CCGGCCCGTTTAGCCCGCTAGCCCGTTTAGCCCGCGGGCCCGGGTCGGGCCCGGGTCGGGCCCACCTGCCACCCTTAGGACGATATGCAATTATTTAATTTCAAGCTAACTTTACATGTGAACTGAGTACACAAGAAACCCTGAAGGACCAAATGAAACAGTCCAGTGCCTTCAAGATTATATTGTATCAACAGATAAATCCAGCAAACTTGAACTCAATTCTAACCAAAGGTCTAGAGAAGTCAAAAGTATAAGCAGCCATTTATTAACAAACCTTTTGCTTTACCAACTATGCCCACAGGAACAAACCAGTTCTTTCCAGTTCACCATTTTAATCTGACTGGCTGCTTCAGAAAAAGAGACTGAAACATATATACACACATATACAGCTTATGAGCATTTGAAGCTATGAAGAGGTAGATTTCTGTTACACTATTCAATTGTTTACCTAGTCATTCCACAACCTTCATGAAAGGTTGCAGATACCTTAGGTTTAAACTGTTCCTTGACCTCCCAAAGTTAAGATCACAGTACTACACTGGCAATAAGTATTCGTCGTTACTAATCATCATCATCTCCGCTCAGCACATACAGAATTCTCAGGTACCTTAAAGGGTTAACCTGGAAAAGGCCATTGCCAGTTACCTAATGAGAGGAGGCTCTGATGCAGATTGGTAAGAGATGTGCTGGACACAGAATCCATCATGGGAAATAAATGTTTCATTGTAATTGGAGACAACTCTAAAACATGGAAGAGCAAGAAGCAAAGCTTGGAAGTGATTGATCAAGGATGGGAGAGATCAAGTTCTTTCGCTAAGTACAGGGTGATGCCCACTACCAGCTAGGTATCCACGCCTCAAACTTCTTCAGAAGATTGATGAAACACAAGATAGTGGCTACACAAATAAGCACACTTAATCTGAGAGACTGGACAAATATGCAATCTTGAGGGGTTGCTACATGAAGCAATTCCGGAAATTGAATAAAGTAATTTAGAGTTCAACAAAAGCACACTTTAAAGAATCTGTATTGAGGTCTTATCTATTGAACCAGATCTTGCAGCATAACTCAGGACAACCACCTTCTACATATTAGAAATGGAAAAGACCAAAACTGAAAAAAGGAGCACGAAATAAGGACATCTCTAGAGAGCATAAAATAAATAATTCAGGATAGGATGCAACAAGAACTTAATTCAGAGGTAACTTCTTTAAAATCAAACAAAAGACATCACACTCAGATTTGTGTAGTAATGTCCATGAAAAGACAGCCGCAAACATCATTTGTATGCTAAACTAAGATTTGTTTCTACACAGTACAGCAGCAATATGTATTCAGAACGAAAAACATGATTAGTTCAATAGAAATTCGAGCAAAGTATGTAGTAACTTTCAATTGCACATATCTATGACTATTTCTCCTTAAAAATTAGTATCAAGCTACATTTCCAACAATCCAATACCAAATTTTTAAGACTGATAAATCATTAAATCTCCCAAGTACCCTCTAGCAGATAATTGATCACCCCTTTTACTAACATGTAACAGTGTAAGAGAAATCAAAATACGGTAAAACAGAGAGATTAAACATTATTCAGAGAAACAAAAAAGTCTTTAAATAAGAAAAAATATATTCATCATACGCTATTGTTGATAATTCTTCGCCTTGCAAGAAACCTAGCGATCGGCGGCGTAAGACCTAGGGTTATCGGAACCCTAACAGGGAACAGAGCCTTATTGAGCAGCACGGCCACAGCAAGCGCGCCGCCACTTGACGCCGCCAGCTCAGCAGTACGATTCCTCTGCTTTGGAGGCGGCGGCGGTGCCACACCGTCCTGATGAAAGGGTTCTTCAGTAACGAAACCGTCAGCTGAGATCACTTGAGGGTTTTGCGAGGATATTTTAGGAATTTCATCACCTCCTGCATCTTTTTTGGATAGACCAGGCATGCCGACTTTTTCGAGCATAGATTCAACGTCGACATTGTTTTTGACTGCAACATAAAGGCCAGTAATTGAAGCAGCTGAAACCGAGAAGTGTACGCCCAATGCTACCTTTCCATATTTCTTCAATAGCTCTCTGAATCGTCCTCCTGCCATTGTAACTCTCTCTATTAACCAAAGATTTGAGCTAAAAGATGAAGTTGCTGAGTAATATTAGGATTGCTATTTGGGATTTAGGGTTTTGGGGAGTTCAGCTAAAACAAAAAGTCGTAAAAAGGATAGTGGTGCTAATAGTTGGCTTTTACTCTCTGTAATTTCAAAATAAGTGATTAGCAATGAAATTGACCTACTAAACATTTACTACCTCTTCGCGTAAATAATCTTAACACATACTCTAATATTATTTACTCCATCGACAATATAGGAAAAAATAATTAATTCATTCTTGAAATCTGGAAAAACCTCTTATTTTGGACCATAAAAAAAACCTGAAAATCACTCAGGGAGTACTTTCTTTCGTCCAGTCACCATTTTATATTTTTATTTTAATCCAAAATAAGTGTCCATTTACATAATCAAGAAAAAATTAATTTTATTTTTCCAAATTTATCCTTATTACATATTTCAATGTGTCTATGTAACAATTAATTAAGATTAATTTAGTGAATACATCTTTTTTCTCTAGGAATTCGTATTTCCTTAATGGGTGTGCCAAAGATAAAATGATCACTTATTTTGAATCAGAGAGTAGTTATTTTTAAAATTTAAACCCGCTTATGTTTAAAATCGACTAAACTAGACATAAAACAATCCTATAGCAGGGGCAAACATAAATTTAAAATTTCTCACATCTTTGTTATTGCACGTATCTTCATTTGCGCATATGTCTAAGTATCTTATCGTAGCTACTATCTGTTTATTACTTGATTTTCACTACTCTTGAGCTGAGGGTCTTTCGGAAACAACCTCTCTATTGTTTTAAGGTAGAGATAAGGTCTGCGCTCGCTTTACCCTTCCCAAATCCCACTTGCGAGGTTTCAGTAGGCCTGTTATTGTTGTTGTTACGGTGTTTATACCAACTCAATAAATATAACACATATTTTCATATAAACTCTTTTTACTAAATTATACATAGTCAATTAATACATATTTACGCTAATTATAACTTAATCATCGTACATTAGTATGATTGATATAAACCGGCTACATGTAAGTTTTAACCCTACTATGAATAATTTAAGGGGGATGTGTACAAATATCCACTAATAGAAGTTGTCTTTATTTTAAAGCCAGTGTTTTAAATGTATTTATTCTTTAGCCATTAGTTTAATAAATTTTTACCTGACTGGACGAAAATACCCTTATGTTATAACTTCTCAAGGAGGAGGTTGAACGTGATAGAAGGTCCTTCTGCAAGTTTGAAAATACTCATGTGCATGTTTGAAGGTCCTTAACTTCAAGTTTCAAGTTCAAAAGTTAAGGACAAGCGTCCTTAACTTCAAGTTTCAAGTTCAAAAGTTAAGGACAATAGGTCCTTAACTTATAGTTTTCAGTCCTTAACTTAAAAGTTCAAGTTAAAAAGTTAAGGACAAGCAGTCCTTAACTTCAAGTTTCAAGTTCAAAAGTTAAGGACAAGCAGTCTTTAACTTAAAGTTTCAAGTTAAAAAGTTAAGGACAATAGGTCCTTAACTTATATTTTTCAGTCCTTAACTTAAAAGTTCAAGTTAAAAAGTTAAGGACAATGGGTCCTTAACTTATAGTTTTCAGTCCTTAACNCAAGTTAAAAAGTTAAGGACAATAGGTCCTTAACTTATAGTTTTCAGTCCTTATTTTTCCTCAATATTTTGTCTTTTTGCCTTATTTTTCCTAATTATCTGTTGTTTAAGAAAATCTAAAAGTCACTTCTTTTAGAAAACCAAAAGTCACGTCCTCCCACATCTGTGATTATTATGAGTGAATGGTTTACTGTGCAATTCAACTCCTAAGAGCAGACACAAAAGAAATTGAGAGGCTTATAAAATTTATATGATTAAGCAATTCGTTTCTTCTGTTCAAAAGTGGATTTCACATATGAAAATAATGGAAACACTCATACAAACACCAGAACCTCATTGCCAAAGGAGAAGTAGAGCGGTAAGGAATGAATCTGAAAATGGCGTATTTTCATTTGGGAAGGAAAGGGTAACACTGTCTATTCATATTAATTTTAATAGACTAGTGGCTACTTTTGCTCAGCATTAAAAATGCTGGATAAAAAGTAAATATCACCTTAAAGTGTGGCTACCCCGCGCCATTTCTACATAATTTAATTGTCAAGAGTTCAGCCATTAGCTCGTTTCTTCTTCCTATATCATGAAAAAAAATACGTTTTTCCTCGATGGGAAAGGGATTATAGTCCTTATAACCATTGTGTAAAAAGAAATAGCAAATTGTAATGTATGGAGCTAATATTTATCTATTTATAAATGATAAATATTATAAAATCTTGAAGGAAAATGTTATTGACTTTTATACACTTCGATAAGCAAAATTGAATTATATTTCATGTTGGATACAATTATAATTGCTATTAATATTTATAACTTTGGATGGAGTAATATTCATGACTTTGAATCACTTTCACTTTCCTGGAATTCCAAATCAACGAATACATTGATCAACTATTAGAAAAAGTTACCCATTAGAATTCTCAAATTAATCAAAACGTTGATCAACTACTCTACAAAGTAATATAACACTGTGTTGATAAAAGATAGCACAGTACTCAATGGAGTAGCCGAGGTCAGCAAAAATGGATTCGACTACTACCTATTGTTTTTAAAAAAAGGATTGTTTGCCTGTGGTGAAACTGAACAATCCCAAGATTACACATTCAAGGACGATGGATCTGTATAATTTACAGAAAGCTGATAATTGGTAAATCTCTATATTGTTCACCTTCACTCCTTCACTATCATTTGAAGTTCTTCCTTTGCGCAGTATACATTGGCTCAGTGATAATCATAGCTATTTTTCTACAACAGAAATCATTGAAATGCAAAATTAAAAGATAAAGCATTTGTGAAGTGGAAGATGTGGAATCCTTCAAACAAGCCTAGATATGGAAAGACATGCCACAAGAACCAGTTCTCTGGACTGATTCTATTTCATTATCAGTAATCACGCAAAATAATAGTTTCAAGTGTTACAAGGGAACTTACGACATCCCAAACTGAGCTCGTTCAATTGATTGCTAGAATAAACAAGATACAAATGCCTCTAGTAACACGCGAAGAATAACACAAACCTGAGCTCGCTCAAGTGATTGCTAGAACAAAACGGGATACAAATGCCTCTCGTAACAAGCAAAGAATAACAAACAACCCACGAACAGACTCATTTTATTTCCATTCCTAACCTTAAGCAATCATCTCTCTGCACTAGAACCACAATAAATCGCCATAAGCTTGAATCTGATGTACAAAAATTCACTGTTCTTATCTCCCTGTCAATTGTTCAGGGGCTGGTACTATATTCTTCTAAGATGAATGGATAAACTGGGTCATGAAAGAAATACACAAGCATTAGATAAAGATAAAGAGAAAAATATCCTTGTTAGCCATCCAATTCTTCATGCCTTGCAAAACCAGCAAAGCAGTATTCACTGAAATTGGAAGCGAAGGTTTACAAAACAAATGACAAGTGCAATTAGCCTGTAAAAGAATTATTTTTTAAGAATCAAAGGGTTTTACAGAATTCTCCAAACAGAGAACTTGAGTTAAATCAACGACGTCACCAATCATTTAGGGAAATAGATGCAAAAGATTTACTAGTAAACTGCCTCCTCAAATTTGGAGGAGAATACAACAACGATGAAGTTAATAGGCAACAACAGACAAGTAGCTAAAGTCAAACACAACCTACTCATTCCTTATCACCTGTGTTAGTTAAGGAAATGTTACAGTATAGCAGTAATCCCTGCCTTTTGTCCTATGCAAAAATGACGCTGCCCAGCTTTCAGCCATGGTAACTATCAAGTCATATCCGGAAAAAAAAACATCAAATGCCTTTGACATTCGAAAATGTTAAAAAGGCTGACCTTGCTGGATTGAACAATGATACACACCCAATGCTTCAAGATCTCTGCTACAATTGCTGGAGATGCTTGAACTCCTCACACTCCACTCCAATTTCATTCAGAGCCAAGAAAAGTTTTGGCACAATCTTAGCCATCATTAGCTTGAAACCAACTGAATTTGAACTAGCACTGTTACTGCTAATGGACGCATCTTTTCTAAGAGAGCCAATAAGGAATCCTTTCATGTACGCGTCACAGGCCTTGAGGATGTAATAACCACGCATTCTAAAGTGCTCTTTGATAAGCTCTTCAAAATCCTATTTCAATCCAATATTTTCAAACAAATTATCATCAAACTGATCAGTTAACAAGAATGAATTGCTTTATCAGTATAAACCATAAAGCCCAAGGTGATCAACACCAAACAAGTTTACAAACAAACAATAGGAGCTATAAACAGCAAATGCTCCCCATCCTTTTCTCCTAGTATTCGTTCAAGAAAAAGTTGGTTTCATGACCTATTTTCCTTGGTGCAGATATATGATTCTCACGCTAAAAATGTGAAATGTTGCAACAAACCCATGGAAAAACACAAAAATGAAATAAAAAAAAAGATGTAAATGTCAGAAATATGGACTTGCATTATCTTCAGGACGAAGAGGATGTCGGATGAGTGGAGGTGGAGTACAGTGGTTCCGTTGTACAAGGACAAAGGTGATATTCAGTGGTCAAGTTACTAAGACATACAATGAAAGTTTGGGGGAGGGTGGTGGAGGCGAGGGTGAGGAAGACAGTGTCTGTATCCGACAACCAGTTCGGGTTCATGCCAGGTCGCTCGACTACGGAAGCTATCCACTTTATTAGGAGGTTGGTGGAACAGTACAGGGATCAGAAGAAGGATCTGCACATGGTGTTTATTGACTTGGAGAAAGCATATGACAAGGACCCTAGGGAGGTGCTATGGAGATGTCTGGAGGTGAAAGGTGTACCGGTTGCTTACATTAGAGCAATCAAGGACATGTATGATGGAGCTAAGACTAGGGTTAGGACTGTGGGAGGCGACTCAGAGCATTTCCCGGTTGTTATGGGGTTACACCAAGGATCTGCGCTTAGCCCGTTCTTATTTGCCTTGGTGATGGATGCACTGACTCACCATATTCAAGGGGAAGTGCCATGGTGTATGTTATTCGCTGATGACATAGTCCTGATTGATGAGACGCGAGACGCTGTTAACGAGAGGTTAGAGGTTTGGCGGCAGGCTCTCGAGTCTAAGGGTTTCAAGTTGAGCAGGACTAAGACAGAGTACCTGGAGTGCAAGTTCAGCGCCGAGCCGAGGGAAGTAGGCATGGATGTGAGGCTTGGATCACAGGTCATCCCCAAGAGAGGTAGTTTCAAGTACCTTGGATCGGTTATACAAGGGGACGGTGAGATCGACGAGGACGTCACTCACCGTATAGGGGTGGGGTGGATGAAATGGAGGCTAGCATCTGGACTCTTGTGTGATAAGAAAGTGCCACCGATACTCAAAGGTAAGTTTTATAGAGCGGTGATTAGACCGGCCATGTTGTATGGAGCAGAGTGTTGGCCGGTTAAGAACTCTCATGTCCAGAAGATGAAGGTAGCAGAGATGAGAATGTTGAGGTGGATGTGGGAGCAAACTAGGATGGATAAGATTAGGAATGAAGATATTCGGGAGAAGGTGGGCGTGGCTCCTGTGGATGACAAGATGGGGGAGGGGAGGCTCAGATGGTTCGGGCACGTGCGGAGGAGAAGCCTTAATGCGCCGGTGAGGAGGTATTAGTGATTGGCTTTGGTGGGTACAAGAAGAGGTAGAGGACGGCCTAAGAAGTATTGGAAAGAGGTGATTAGGCAGGACATGGCACGATTGCAGATTTCAGAGGACATGGCCTTTGATAGGAAGGTCTGGAGGTCGAGCATTAGGGTTGTAGGCTAGGGGTAGTCGAGCTTCTCCTTCTTCATACCGGGGGTGAAGCGAGTTTGATAAGGTCGATCTTAGACGGATTGTGGTTAATGTAGAGTCCACACTATCCGTATCGTTTTCATAGCTCCGGACCTCATTTGATGGCTATTGTTATTGTATGTCATTGATTTTATGGTTTTTATGTTGTTACTATTTCTATGGTTTCTGTTGACGATAATGATGAATTGTCTCTTCTTGTTTTATTTTCATCTTCCTGAATCGAGGGTCTATCGAAAACAGTCTCTCTGCCCTATCGGGATAGGGATAAGGTCTGCGTACACACTCTCCCCAGACCCCACTTTGTGGTATTTTATTGGGTCGTCGTTGTTGTTGTTGTATGGACTTGAATTATCTAAAATATTTTATCTATGTTTCTAAATATTCCGAGTTCGATGGTACATAAACAAGTGCCTAATTATAAGTGTCATTTATGGTTATAGGATCGTGTATGTTGTGTGCTCGGTGGGCTTAGTGAGGCGGTGAGGGTAGGCTAAACCTGATGAAGGAATATAGATAGAGATGAAGTTGCCTCATTGACGCTGACATCTTCAGGAAGGAATATAGGAGAGGAGACCTAACCCTACATCAATTTGAAAGGTGAAACAAGCATTTACACAGGAACTTTTTGAGTCAGAGGTCCACATCTTCATTTTTCTACCTGAGACATGGTGCACTTTACAGCAGTCCCTATCAAATGGTTAAATAACAAAGAAATGTCAAGTAGATAGCAAAACAAGCTGATCCAAGAGACACTAACTTCAACTGAGCTCATGAACGAGTAGATGGCTAGTACGGTTGGTCCATCGGAAAATCCATAAAAAATGAGAGGACACGCCAAGCAGATGTACTCTGAAGAGTTACAGAATTACAGTTCTTTTATGGGGAAACAGAAAGAGAAAACAATAGATCCCATACACATTGGTTTTGAAATTTCAAATAATGATGTTATAACTGGTTTCAAACACCTCAAAAACAAAGATGAAATTCAAAAATGGAAAATGATCTAGGACATCAACAGTAGATGTCGTAAGGGATGGAGATTATCAGCTAGTCAATCATGTTGGCACATAAAACAAGGCAAAATGACATGTCAAACTAGCACATATAAAATAGCATACCAAACATAAGAAGATATCAATTACCTTAGGGGGCCTCCTCATCAGATACATCATTGTCTTGCAGTTTAATAAGAAGGTATTCTCGTTGTAGGATAGCGAATTCTTTTCTCCTTCAGCTGTCCCAATCTGCTTGTCATAACCAGCTTCATTGAAATATGGCCTGGAATTCAAGACTAGCCCTTGAAGTGAAACTAGGACTTGAAGTATACTTGAGGATGAAGGATCCCAGACCTCATTCCCTCTGCCTGTCCAAGTATTTAAAAGGCTGAGACAAACTTTCCCTTCCTCGTACAAGTTTGGATTTATCCGCCAGCCACCAGAATGATAATATGCTGACTGCAATACAACATAAACATTTGAAAAACAAACTACAGGAATAAAGTTTTGAGGCAAAAGGAGATTAGAGATGCAAACTATGACCCTCTATTCAAGGAAAGCAATGTTAAGCATGCTTACTGGTGGAACATCAGGGTACTCAGGTGGAAGGTGGAAATCAAAGAAGAATAAGCCATCTTGGTAAGGGGTCCCATATGCTCCAACAATCACTGCCCTTAGAAGATCCATGTGATCTTCATAAACACGTACATATATTCCATCTGATGAAATAAGTCTGAATGTTAAAGCTGATTATTTGATAACCGATCCCAACTAGTTTGAGATTGAGGCGTAGTTAATGTATGTGAAAGCTGGTGGTGTAGCTTGAATGTGAAAATAACAATTTCAAAGAAACACTTAATATGGAGAGATAAATCATATGACAATATACCTACTTATCAACAAAAAAAATTAATAAACACCTGGCAGGTTATTCTGAAGTATGTTCCAATCTTGTTGAACTTTCTTAAGCCACTTTCTCCCAGCATTATTCTGCACATAAAAATCAACAAGGCTCAGTAGAAGACCTCTTTTAAATTTGAGATGGTACAGAATAAATTTTCTACAACATTAGTCAAGAAGTGGAACAATTTATAGGCAAGACTAACCTGGCCACTTGCACCAAGAAAATGATGATCATAAGGATCCTTGGTGATATCAAAGCGTTTAAAACTATAGATTTGGTTATCATGTTGATCTGAGGAATTTCCTATTCCTGGCTTCAAGTTAGCTTCAACGACGTCCAACTCGGTGACTTCCATAGTGTCATGTTCTTCTCCATTTCCTGCAGCAGGTAGCCTTGGAGAATTATCAAAGTCTCCAGACCGTTGAGACCACGATTCATCACCGGTATATATTCTGGCCAATGCTCCCTCCCTTTCTTCATCTTCACTTCTGGAATCTAAGCTTGAAGAATCAGTCTGTTTGCGGCTCCTAGAAAATATTCCAGAGGCCAGCCTGGTCACAAACCCTAGTGCAGCCAGGGGAATAGCCAGAGCCCCATTCCTTCCTGAATTTTCAGTGGCCATGGCACTGTCTTCATCTTCAATACTGATGTCAGTAGCATTTGTTGTTCCATGTTCCTGAAAGAGATCCCGTTACTCATTACATCATGCTAATACAAACATTAATACACTTGTTCTCACAGAGCTATTGGCAATAAGTACTATTTTAATTAATCTCCTAATCGACCTCCAAGATAAAATAAGATAAATTTTCTTCACATCTAATACTTAATTTATATTAGTAAGACCGATGATTACTATCTGACAAGTTGCAAGTTAAGTTGCAGACATATACATCTACTGAAGTTATTTCTTTATCCATGAAAAGAAAAAAAAAATTGAAAAAAAAAAAGAGGATATAGAAAGAAGACATCTGTATCTACAATAGAGCTCCACCAGTTGAAGGGTTACACTTTTTCATGGGATAAGTAACACAACATTCTATTATTAACTGTGCCAGCATCAACAGAGTGTTGGTGATGTGCACACCCTTTGGAGGGTTACTTGCAATCCTCCTTTGATAAATAGTTAAACATGGAAAAAGATTATTAGTTCCACAATCCTAAAGCAGTCATACCGTGAAGCCTGTACTTTATTTTGAAAAGGTCAGTTTCTCACATCATCAAGGGTGTACACTAAGATGATGTAATAGAAATGAACAGGAAGCAAGTGAAACCGTTAGATCCGATGTTTAAATCAAACAGAACAGATCAGATAACTAATAAAAGCTTTTTGCAATCACCAACCTCTTCTGCAGTCCCAAGGGTTTCCCTTTCATTTTCTTCAATTGTTTCCCAGCTAGCTGCATCATCACCAACTTCACTTCCGCCTGCGATAGACTCATCATCATCACGATCAACAACATAAATTGCTTGAGGCCCAACCTGAAGAAACCAGAAAGGCAGCATCACAATATGAATTGATACTCATGGCAACTGTTATAAGAATGTACTACCACCTTAAGAAAAGGAAATATGAAGAAATAAAATAAAGTACACTGTATTCTCTCTTGATGGTTAATGTTAGTTATTAATGAAATGTGTGTTACCATAAAAATCAGAAAAACAAGTCTGTCAGGAACAATGATCAAGGATATACGACAGTGTGGTTAGTCCAAGTCCTTTTTTCGCTTTTCCTCGGTCTAACAGTGCAGAGAAGTATGAACTGACATAATGGTTTTCCAGTTCCAACAGTAAATACCCAGCCAAAAAGTCAACCACAGAAGAACCAATCACAGACATACAAGTTATAAATGATGATAGAAGAAAAATCATAAAAGATGAAAGTCTTCTTATTAGCCATGGAGTGATCAAGGGATTACCCTGAACATGCAATTAAAAATTGGAGAAAGAATAACCAATCTTGGGAAGTACCATGGATATCATCCCATCAGCCCACGTGACTTCGATGTCCCCATTTCTGAGTCCAGTGATATTCCCAACCCAAGACAGATCTGAAAATTCGGAACAAGTATCATCACTTGGAGCGGCTTCTGCTTCATTGCATCTCGAATGTTGTTGCTTGTCTTCTTTGGCTTCAGTTGGAACCAACAAATGTTCTGATTCTTCTGCAGATTTCACCACAGAACCCACTTTTGCTGGTAGAGAAACAGGTAACAAGCGAATAACAACGTCACCGTAACAATAGTCATAGTCAGGATGCCCCTCCAGTTCATATACACTGACTACCTCCTCTTTGTCAAACTCTTTGGGGTCCTCTGCCCTTGTAACTAGCTTTAACCACCTAACATAAGCTGTTCGTTCCTTTGCATTAACGCTTTTCACAACCCCAACACGTCTAACATCATTAGGATCGTCAGCATCATCAGCAGCTTTCTCTACCACATACTGTTCAGCAACAAATTCATGATCTCCTGGGCTTTCAATAGGGATCAAGGATGTAGATTCCAAACCTTTTTCTATTTTTCCATCCTGCCATGCAACGTCAACAGAAGTCCTAGTATTCACAATTAGAAGAGCTCTTTCAAAATTTTCCTCTTTCTTACGAGCCTTTTTATCCCTCCTAATAACAACTTTGCGGATCTTTTTACGATGAAGTGGCCATGACTCTGTGCCTGATTCCTTGGAAACTGACGATGAATTAGCACATGTACTAGACTCTGCAAGGGAATCATGCTCTAAAATTTCAGAAGTAACATTCTCATTCTCAGAAGATTCCAGATGAATATCGATAGATTCACTATTCCCTGTTGACTCTTCCAAATTGACAACTTTGGAATCACAACATAAAGATTGAGAAGATTCCGAAACAATTTTGGTGGAGTCACAAAGTTGTAATTTCGACAATTGCTTGTCCAAGGCAAGAGATGATGATATTGGAAGTGAAGGAAGAAGACACCAGTCTCCTAGTTGCCAGATTGCATGAGAAAAGCAAGACAACAGTTTCAAGTTTTTTGGGTTCTGTTCTTCAGCTGGAGCAGTGGAGGAATCGGGCCCATGTCCAGCAGATGCAATCCAATAGATGAAAACAGAACCAACAGTAACTTTAGTTACTGTACCTTCTACCCTATTTGCTTTCCACGAGCCAGATAACCACCTGGAGTTCTTGAAAACTGATGATGAGCTTGCTTTTACACGCTGACCGGGATAATAAGGAAAATGTCCATCTTCAAGGCCACTCCTACCAACTGGTTTAAGACGTAAGGGGTCAGCCTTCAAAACTTTACAAACAGAACCATCATCAAACATCACAGTGACATTATCAAAAACATCATCAATCCTACCCAACCAAGGGCCAAGGACAACATAATCACCAACTGTAAAATCTCTAACACGTTTCAACTCCTTAGATGAGACATTTTTAAAAATAGATCCATCATGCGATAACAAATCAACAGATATATCAATATCAACCACCAGTCCTACTTGACCTGTTGGATCAGAAGCTGCAGCGACATAATCACCATGCAGAAACCCTCTGTCAATAACAATGACATTATCAATACTCTCTGTTGACTCAGACTCATCCATCCACAGGACTCGAACATGGTCTGCGGTAAGAGGACCACTCTTATTGTTACTACAGTTTTTGTTCCCATCAGCAGTTTCCTCAGCATTTTCATTGTAATCCCTATCGCCTTCCGAGTTGGAATCACCATTGTCACCACCACCACCATCATTTTCTTCTTCTTCTTCTTCTTCTCCTTCTCCATCATCCTCATCCTCATCATCATCATCATTATCATCATCCTCATCCTCATCCTCATCCTCATCCTCGTCCTCGTTATCAGTTAAGCTGCTATCTGAATCTGAGTCACCAGCAACTTCGGTCACAATCCCAATCTTACCATCAGTTTTGCTTTTCACAACATCTTGTCTGTATATATAGGAGACATTCTGCAAGTTCCGGAGTATCTCTTCTGGCCTGCATTCGGATCTAACTTCTGTATCAGAACTTGCCACATTTGCTAAAGAATCACCTTGTATCAAATTGCTACGTTCGTTTGCATTTTTGATGGGCTCAGCATTACGGGAAGTATCATGATGTTGGCCAGCTTCCATCTAACAAGCACAGACAAGGATACTATAAGAAATTCATTCAAAAACCCTAGTACCCGTCCCATAATTTAGACAAATGTCAAGTTTATGTATGAGAGGAAAAGGACTGGACTATACACAACCCTATAACCTGACCATTTTGTCTGAAAATATCACAGTATTAAAAACTAATAAATCTATTGGTGCTAAGAATTATGAGGCAACAAAAGATGTAATTGACTATAACTCCGCATATTTTGTTTGTTCATTTGAAATTTTAAAAAAGAATTTTTATTTTTTTAACAGGAAAAAATGAACCCCATTCGTAAAAGCAACTTCTCCAAATACACTACATTGCAAACTTTCAATGTTCCTCCGATAACAGCATCACTGCATTCTGAAGCTCAAAAGAAGCACAATCACAGTATGAAATGCAACATTGTTTCTATCATAAAATCAGTGACTCAACAAGTTATCTAATGTACTATTGAAAACAAATGATGCTAACCAAAGGAACCAACTAAGACAAGCTTCTTCTTTTTTTAATGATGGTAGTGTCCTATGCCCACCTCGACTATTCCATGGGGTACCTGCTATTTCCCACCAACACAAGTATTGGGTAACTTTGCCTACCAAGGATTGGTCAAATGGGGATTTGAACCTCAGACCTCATGATTCTCCTCTCACTTCGTTGACCATCAAGCCACACCCTTGGGCGCCCCTAGGGCTAGCTTAGAGCTGTGAAGATGGATTTTAGTTTACAAAAGAGACAACCTAACTAGTATTGACTCAACAAAAGAAAAAGTTCTGAAATGTCTCTTATTGAATGCCCCAATAACAACTAAACAGTTAAACTCAGTTTGTTTTCTGATTAAAATAAGATTCTTATCAAAAATTTCGTCTTTCCTCAGATTTCTACATCAGCCAAACACAGCCTCCATCCAAACCCAAGCAAGAAAACAAATCCAATCATGTAATTCTAGCTTCAAATTACCAGAATGACCCGATCATTACAGAAAACTTCCAATCAGACAGCCAAAAACGAGCTGGAAATGTTCCTTCCTCAAATACACATTTAACCAATAGATTTCCGCATACATCAAAAACAACAAAATCCAACTGAATAAATCGCTACAAAATGTTCAAAGCAAGAAATAATAATTTAATCTATTTATCCATTCAATTTCACAACGCCAATGCCTTAGGAATTTAAACATAAACGAATATACCTTCGGAATCGGAGAATTAGCATATGAGAAAGGACACGAAGCTGGAAGCTATTGCGATTGCATTCAGAAATGAACGGCTATCTCTTCCACGGTCTATTGATCGTGAATGTGTGTGTTTATATGCGTATTTAAATTAAAATGTATATTCTTCAACGTCTGAGGAATGAGCTGAAGCGGTGAAAAGAGCCAAGAACCAAGCCGTGAGGTGAGGGGCAAAATTGTCATTACGTGCCGTATAAGTCTTTTTGATGGTATAGGTTGTCTTTAAATTACTCAATTACCCTCGCCTTTTCTTCTTTTGACAACGACGCTTATACGTGATTTATTCTTTAAGTTTATTATTTTATCCTCTTTTTCTGTTGAAATATTTTAATTTTTTTTTAATGTCCGCTTAGATTATCGCTCCTGCTGAAAAAGGGATATAATACTTTTCTTAATAGAATGGAAGAAGCAAGACAATTTTGTTACGAAATGAATGTCCCTCATCAAGTTAAGTATATTATTTGATGGAAGGGGTAATCAAAAGTTTTTTCTCTTTTGGTTTTGATTGGTTCCAGGTTCCTATATGTTTGTTCAATTCTTATTTGTTATTGATGTAATAAGTAATTTTTGCGATACCAAATATATGTATTGGTATAATGTATGAGATTCATACAAAAAATAAGCACCTTTAATGAACGTTATGATAAAAATTGAATAAAAGAAAAAAGTTTCAGTATCATGTATTTGAGTTTTTAATTAATACAAGAAAAAGATTTACTAATTTTGCATTAAACAAAATTAGAGTCTTTTATGAAATAAATTATAACGAAAAGACAAAAATCACATTTTTCAATAATTAATAAAATCACATAATAAAAGGAAAGATAGTTCCAAGAGTAGCAAAGTTATTATCATAAGGATGATTGATTGACTACATACACGTAAAGGAGAAATCTAGCAAAAACAATAACTATTACGGAATTAATACATAAAACTTAAAAATTAAAATTAATTTAACACGAATTAAACAACAAAAACCTAAAAGCGTGAGAGGTGGCTTCGTTGCCTAATTTGCCAAAAATAATTTTCATTTACTTTGCTCCAAAATAATTTTCATTTGCTGACTTATTGGAGACCACTCACTTGAGCAAAAATTTGTTCGCGTTGACTCCAAAAAGCCAAAATAGGAAACTGTAAAAATACTTTTGAAGGGGGAGTAGATATGTGCATAAAAATTGCAAGAAAGAAGAATATAGTACTAGGCTAATAGCAATCTTATCATTATGTTATGACTTGTGAATTTAGTACCTTTTAAAATTAGAAAAAAAAAAGGCAAATTTGTTATAAATCCAATGTATGTAGATGTCACTTTCAATGTATGTAGATGTTCTCTTCGTATTTGTCTATTGCAAATTCAATACCAAATGAATGAGTTCATTAATACATGTAACTTGAGAAGAGATTTGTAAATTATAAATAAGATGTTATTCTAATATGGAAGACACACAAGAAACATTTGAATAAGATAACTTTTACATTCCCCTCATATACATCTTGTCTCTATTACTATATTGTTCTATTTTGCTCTCATTTCTTAACATGTTATCAACACGAGTCTCTAATTACAGGTGTTGGGCTGATTTTCTTTCCGACTCAGTCCAACCGTATTTGAAGCTAGAGGCTTCGGCATAAGAAATTCAATTTATAATATAATTATAAGCAGACAATGAGGTACGTTGCTGACCTCAAGTTATATTTACTTTGATTTTGCTGGCAGAATACAATGCTATTATTAGATAAATTAGTTACCCATACTACATGGTAAATTAATCTTTAATCATATATTTAGCTCTAAAAGCATGACTATAAAATAACATTAAAGAAGATGTGATACCGAAGGAATAGAATTATTATACACGGCCACAATCATTCGGTTTTATTCACTTCTAATTGAATTGCATGATAGTTTGATATATGCATATGGTAAATTACATTCAACAATGGCTATGGAGTTTCCAAGGTAGTGTTTGCATTTTTCTTTCATGAAAAAAGAAATAATAACTTAAATGGGTTAATTTATCTCATAGGTTTTCCCATAAGTTATACCGATTTTTATAGCAATGCAGAAAGCAGAGTTTTTCAATGACTTGGCTATTTTCTAACTCTAGAGACAAGTTAACTTCATTAATAAAAGTCACCAGAATTTACATCTTTAATTAAAAGCATTTAAGAATTTAGAAAACTATTGTTACATAGATGTTTTGACAAATACAATTGGTCTATGATAAAAGACTGTACACATGACTAAAATTTTCATTAATCTATAAAAATAATAGCAATTAATTGCATCTTGATGGTCTTTCATTTTATTAGGGGAGTATGATCATCATATTTATTTGGATGTCAACATTAGATATATCTCCATTAAATTCCAAAGACATTGATATGTATTACATGTGTTTGTTTCGTTGGAAAATACTTTTTATATGATTATAATAAATATATGACAATTAGAGTGATAATTAATATTCTTAAAGGCTCATTATGACTAAATTAAGTGATAATACGTTCAAAGTATTATTAGTTATGATTGGTTGTTATGATAATTAAAAGTAGCAACATTTTCAAATGCTATATTTATTATTGATGAAGACGTGTTAGAGAAATATTCTCTATGTTACATGCCTCGAATTTGCTTCAAAAGTAGCAATATTACGGAAGAGGTGTTCAGACACCGGATTTGAGTCCTGGTGCATCATGAAAATAAGATATTGGGTTTGAGTCCCAACGCATTATGGCTTAACATGTCTTTATGAGGGTAAGACATTGGGTTTGAGTCTCAATGTACCACATTAATGATATAATGATAACCGAGGCAAAATAATATGTTTTTAATGAAGCCCGTCCCACTAGATTTACTCCATTCCTTGAAGCGAATATGATAGCAATAGATCAAAATTCTGAAAGAAGACTAAATAATTATCGAGGATGTATGAATATACGTGGAAGTGGCAATCAACGAAATAATAATCGTCATCGTGATTTTAATTATGAAAGGGAGAACAATGAGGGTTCTCATATTAAAGTTATTCTTCAAAAAGGCGAAGGTAATATTTACCATGATGTGGTATGAAAGAGCACGTCTTCAATAGATAAATTATACCTCATAAGTAAATACGGAATTAGATAAACTACAAGATCTCAAAACTTAAAATCATAAATCTAATGCTTGTGAAATATTCATCATAATTTGCTACTAAAGAGATTTAAATTGTATTTACCAATCATAGAATAACACAAATTTTTATGTTATAAAAAAATATAAATTAATTTTGATCTCAATCTAAATCAAGACCCAAGTTTTTTTGATTTTGAAAGAAGAAAACTAAAAGATTTGAGATTAAGAGAAATGCTTATATTATGAAATTTTTAAATTTTGGAGGCTCTTGTTTGAGTGTTCTTGCTAAATATCATAGATAAAGTAATAGAATAGAGGGAAAATAAATAAAAATAATAAACAACAAATAGGAAATTGGGAGGTAGCCAAAAAGGAAAATGATTGTTGAAAAAAAATAAAAAGCACAACGAAAAGGGAAAGTCAGACAAGGTTCAAAATAAATTCCAACTTGAATTTTACACACAAGAAAAGCTTTCAAAAAGGTCTATCAGTCATGGCACCTTTGTCTAGTTTGCGGATGAGGGTAGCAGGATCATATATTTAACCTAGTTTAAATTTTTTACATATAAATATACGATAATTTTACCAACCGAGCGGGTGCCATACCACCCCCACCCATAAGGGTGGATCCGCCCCTGACCCCGGGTGTTAACCGGATGAGCCTCAGACCAAGTTTGAACTTGAAAAGCATAAACTGAAGCTCCCAGCTTCTGGTGTGATAGCACTTGCGCTTGGATGGCCGCAGGTGCGAGCACGCAGATGCGGGGCACGAGTCGCAGAAGCGAAAAGGCATGTGCTGGCTAGGCACCGCAGGCGCGAAGAATTGGTCGCGGGTGCGAAGACCGCAGGCGCAAAGAATTGGTCGGGGGTGCGAAGACCGCAGGCGGGAAGGTTTTGCCGCAGACGCGGACACTACATGCGCGAAGGTTTTGTTGCGGGCGCGAAGATCGCTGGGCAGTGAGTGTTTAAAGTGGGGTTTGAGCATTTTTGCTCATTTCTTCATTCTTGGGCGATTTTTTGAGCTTCTTGAGAGGGATATTCACCTAGCAACTTGGAGGTAAGTCAATCCCACCTATTGCAAGTTAATTACTTGGATTATATCTAGATTTTAACATGGAAACTCATGAAAATTTGTGAAAATTTTGAAAATTGTTGAAGAAAACCTAGAAAATTGTATTTGGATTTTAACCACGAATTTGAGCATGGAATTTAGAGTAAATTGTATATTTGAGTTAGTAAGACCATGGGTAGGGTATATCTTCGAGAAATTTCGTTCCGGGCACGTGGGCCCGAGGGCATATTGTTCAATTCACTGAGCGGAGTTGGAAAATTATATAATTTGAATTGTTGCAAATATTAGAGTATATTTTCATTGGTG
The DNA here is from genome assembly GCA_005239525.1 of Nicotiana knightiana. Taxonomy (NCBI): domain Eukaryota; kingdom Viridiplantae; phylum Streptophyta; class Magnoliopsida; order Solanales; family Solanaceae; genus Nicotiana; species Nicotiana knightiana. The sequence goes on from ML420083.1 coordinate 19,742, forward strand.
TGTCGTTATTTGGATAGTTTTGGAATGTTGTGCGTCCATTGCAGTCGTCGGAAGGGCTTGGAAGCCGGTTATGGAACTTCGGAGCAAGATAAGTCTCCTTTCTAACTTTGTGAGGGGGAATTGTCCCCTAGGTGAACTAATTAAGTATGTACTACTATCTGCGGGGGCTACGTACGCACGAGATGACGGGAGTCCGTGCGTAGCTACTATTATGCCATGTCTGGGTAGTCTAGGACCCACTATCATGCCTTACTTGTTGTACATGTGATCTTGCCAGTAATATTAGACCGCTAATATAATCGAAATAGTACGTAATTGAATATCTAGGAAGACTAGAGTTCATTTTCTTAATCATCTAGAAAGAGAATTGATTTCCCCTGTGGATAATTGTATACCTGATAAGGTTAAAATATTGAATATTATTAAACTTGGCAAATGAGTTTCAAAACAAAGATTTAAATGTTATTTTTCATGTTCCTTTAAAAGGATTTTATCATTTCCTGAGAAGTTGTTTTCTTGAAAAAATACGAATTTATTATGTGCATACGTGTACATATGAGCACCTGAGTCGCAGGTATGATTCGCGAGCAGGTTAGCCTTATTATTATTATGTTGGCCGCGTCGCATGATTGATTCGCGAGCGAGGAAAATAGATGCATCTATGGTTCGAGCCGTTCGACCCTCGACAGTGCACAATTTATGTTTATGTTGGTTCGGCCCGTCGACCCTCGGCATTGCTTGCGCATGATATTTTCTGCGTATTTGCTGTGATTTATACATGTTTAGCGGCCTAAGGAAGTTTTAATGGTCAGTTATGAGGAAGGAGAATTGATGTGTAAAATGTGAAATAAGTCTGATGTTTCTTATCCCTGATTATGATTTAAATTGTCAACTGAAATGACGAAGATTTAAAGTGTTAAATGTGGAAGGAGTTGATATTATTTATTCCTGATTTTAATAAATTGTCTATGACATTCATGCTTAGTGTCTCACTTGAGTATACTAAATTGACCTCTAGCAAGTGTCTAATCTGACCTCTCGTCACTACCTTTATGAGGTTAGGCAGACGACTTACTGAGTACACAGTGTTTTCATACTCATGCTCACTTGTTGTGCATTTTTATTGCATTGTTACCTTCATAGCGATGTGGCTGGTTTGGAGACTTAGGCGAGCTGCATTATCCGGAGGCGATCCGTAGCTGACAGAGTCTCCCTCATATTGTATTCATTCTGTTTTAAATTTCACTGTCCACTTTGTATCTCGGACAAGCTTTGTAATGATTATATAAATTCTTAGAAATTGCTCGTGTACTTGTGTCACCGGGTTCTGGGATGTGGTTGGGTTATATTTGCTAAAAATGGAATATTTAAACCATCGTATTTACTTAACAGATTTTGTTTAGTTATTACGTAATAAGTTAAAGGTAATAATTTCTAAAATGTTAAAACAGGATTTTATTTCAACTAATTAATGATTGGCTTGCCTGTCGATGGTGTCCGGCGCCATCACGACCTTAATAGATTTTGGGTCATGACAATTGACGAGGATCTTGAGCTCAAATCTTTCATGGAATTTGGACAAATAAATGATTGGTCAATAAAAAATACGCAATCAAGATTGGCTTTACTTGGAAAACGTGAAGTTTTGGACTGATAGTCCCAAAATCTGAATGTATAAGCCAGTGGGGTGACACAAGATTTTACATAAATGTCCTATCGTTGATTATATGGAAACATGTTCCCTTGTTGTGGATACATTTGCTTTCAGATTTTAGTCCGGCAATACCTGATAAATTTGATATACGTATATAAAAATCTTTGAAGGAATTTAAATTGTTGTCAAGCATGTCAATGTTCTCAAGAAATTCATTAAATAAAGCTTCAGCAAATCCTATGTGGATTAGAGCAATCATGATGTACATGAACTAATTTTGTGTCTATTGCAATTGGTGCACTATGTATCTTGCTAGAACCATGAGTATAACAATATGCTAGCGAGATATAGTTTAATTATTATATAAAGATACTGGAATACTATTAGGATGATGTTGTAAAAAGAAGTCCTTGATATAGATTTGTTTATTCTAACAAATATTGTCAAGGTTATGTTGGTTATACAAACGTAGGGCATGGTTTGTTGTTCAGATAATCTATTTGGATGTGAGGGTACTACCATATTATAATATTCAACAAGATTCCAATTACATTGAAGATGATACTGCATGCATAACTCAAATTGAAAGAAGGACTATCGAAGGAGACAAAATAAAACGTATTTCACCAAAGTTATATTTCAGACATGATTGATGTTCAACAAATTTGTTCAAGTGATAATTTGACAAAATTCTTCACAAGGCATTGTCGACCTCAACAATTGAGAAGTTGTTATACTAGATTGGAGTTCATCGTCTCCGAAATATCAAGTAATATTTTTGTCAGGGGGAGTCTAGCACGCGCTGCACTCTTTTTCCCTTAGTCAAGGTTTTATCCCACTAGATTTTCTTGGCAAGGTTTTTAATGAGGCAACAAGCAATGCGTATCACAAGATGTGTGTACTCTTTTTCCTTCACTAGGCTTTTTTCCATCAGGTTTTTTCTAGGAAGATTTTAACGAGTCACATTATCTATGAACATCCGAGGGAGAGTGTTATAAATAAAATGTATGTGGATGTCACTTCCAATGTATGTAGATATTCTCTTCGTAATTGTCTATTGCAAATTCAATACCAAATGAATGAGTTCATTAATACATGTAACTTGAGAAGAGATTTGTAACTTATAAATAAGATGTTATTCTCATATGGAAGACACACAAAAAACATTTGAATAAGATAACTTTTATTTTCTCCTCCTATATATCTTGTCTCTATTATTATATTGTTCTATTTTGCTCTCATTTCTTAACAAAACTAGCTTATGAAACGCTTAACTTCAACTGTTTTTGTCCTTTAATTTTCAAAATATTTCGTGTACTACTATCTTTCTTTGCTGTTTAAACTAACAAAAACTTATAGGGTTATTAGATACTTATAAACGAGTGTATTAAGAATTTAAAATATTTTTTATACTATTTAAGAAGAAAAAGGTCACAAGATCCCGAATATTTGAGGCGAAGAATTAATTTTTAGAAGGTTCACAATGTTTGAATGTGGAACTTCGACGTTAACATTAAGAGAAAATCGTAAAAGACGTTAGAATTTAGTGAAAAAGTTGGAAAACTAAATACACCCTCCGTGCACCTTTATTTATCCATTATTCTAAAATTAAATTTTCATTTTTACTTGTTCACTTTCACATATCAAAAGAAAAATAATTTATTTTTTTATGTTTTGCCCTTTGCATTAATTACTCATTTCAAATTATTTTCTAATTTCATTAAGATTATGCACTAATTAATATATAAATATCATGGTAAATTATATATTTTTTTTATTATTTCTTAAGGGTGTGCAAAGTCAATAATATAAAAGTAAAAGTCAGCGGAGGAAATACTTAATTTTAGTGTACCCTTATATATAAGAGTCAACTTATCTTTAATGTATTTTTGTTATTATAATTATATATGAGAAGTCAGAATCAATGCAGTTTACCTTTGAAATTACAACTTTTGGAATTACTTAAAAGATTTGTACATCAACGATGCATAAAATTTAAACTCTAAAAAATTAATAGGTCCGAATATACCGTCAAACATTTGAATTCAGTCATTTATTTCATAATCCTTTATTTTAAGGACTTACTTAAAACTGCATAAAAGTAGTAATTATAACAAGCTTATAAGTAATTAAATAAATCGTAGTTGAAGTGGGCGTTAGGACATAAGAATTGTAAAATTCCAAAATAGGGAAAAAAAAGTTTTTAAGTGAAAATGATATTTGAAATTTAGAGTTGTGTTTGAACATGAATATAATTTTGGGTTGTTTTCGAAATTTTATAAGTGATTTGAGTTAAAATTTTGAAAGAATACATCTTTCTGGAATTTTTTAATTTTTTGAAAATTTTCAAAATGCATCTTGAAGTAAAAATTAAAAATTTTATGAACAAATTTTGAGTTCAGAAAGAAAATGAAAAATTGCTTGAAATTTCTTATGTAACTGGCTCTAAGAAAAACTAATTGATTTTTCAAATGACATAGTGTTAAATATTTTTGAAAAATCCAAAGTAAAACAAAAAAAGGACTCATAATTTTTTTTCCCCTTGAATTACCAGATTTCCACAGCTGGGAACTCTGTAAAACTCTTCTTTCCAGTGATATTCCCGTCGGAGAGGATGATCGTTTGCGTTGCCGTCGTCGGTCACCAGGTACTCCCATTTTCCCCCAGCAACTTGTTTCTTTTCTTTCAATTTTCTATCTCTTTCTTCTTTTTAGAACTTAATTAGCGAAATATTGTGCAATTTTATTGATTTTCGTCCGATGGACAGAACAATCCGCTTTATATACAGAGCTTCACTGAAGCAGATGATGCCCTAAAGCTTCATCACATTGTTCATTGCTCCCTTGATGTTGTCGATGAAAGAGGTTCTTATTCATCATCTCTTTTTGCTGATCTAGCTTATTTTTTCAGTAAATCATTTGTCTTGACGCGTTAAAATTTCGCATCGCTCGATTTCGCTATAAGAGAAAAAACTCGATTTTGCTTTATAAAAAAAAAATTGATTTAGCTATGATTCGTATGGATTTGGAAAGTTCGCAGGGCTTTTTGGGCAAAATGCGCCTAGTTGGAACTAGTCATGGCTGATTAGTTTTAGTTCATTCGGGAGATTCTTCCTTCGATTGTAAAGCGAAGTATTTTCAGTAAGATCTGGGTCAAAAAATGGGTAGATTGATACTGGTATGTGCTTTTCTGAGACTAAAGAAGCTGTCTTTCATTACTTTTAATTTGAATTTTTACTTATTCTGACTAATGCAATTAAATTAATCAAAGTTAATCATAGTGGACCACTATTAGGTTTTACATTACTGAATGGCAGCAGTAACTTTAGTATCTTAAGTCTCTTGGCATACACTTGTTAGATTTGATTCTTGTATTATATTGTGTGGAAACTAAAAGAAGCTGCTGCAAATGGAGCTGTTTATCCTAAACATAATCATGATCATGACCTATTGCAGCTTCATGACTAAAGTCTTAGGGGTTATCAGGGAATATTGGACAGTCGGACAACTAAACAACGGACTGTTTGACTACCTACTACTGGACCTATTGAGTTCTTATGCTTGATTGTACTTTATGAACTTCTATATTTTGTAGCCAAATATTCCTTTTAGTGGAAACTTAGTTAATTAACATATCTTGACGCTCGGTTAGCATCTGGTTTCTTTTTGACAACTCATCTGTTGCTTATTACAGTGAACAATCCAAAAAAATCCAGCCCCACCCTAAACGAGACATTTCTTGGCCTGCTATATCCAACTGAAAACTACAAAGTGTGAGTAATACTTAACTCTTGATTTGACTTTAATGTATCTGCGTATAATGGGTATGGTGTGGTGTGGCTGCTTCATCTTTTTTTTTTTATGATACACCAAAAACTTGCTTAGAAATGGATGTAGCCCATACCATATGAGTAACTGCAGATGCACTGAATATGAACCATAGCACCAGAGTGTCCACTTAACATAGCCTTTTGGGAATATATAAGATCATTGACATTTAAGCCTGTCTTCCTCCGTGTGCTATTATATATCTTTCAGGTATGGTTATTTGACTAATACAAAGGTGAAACTCATATTGGTCACAACAGATCTTGATGTTCGAGATGCAGATGTGAGAAATGTAAGTGCTGATTTCTCCTTGTTTTGTTCTTACATTGGTTGACTACCTATTTTTCTGTTCCAAACCAACATATCTGCTCTTATTGCAGCATAATGCATTCTTGTGTTAAAATAATAAATTTAGTGATCCGAGGTTGATAAAAATCTGAAAGAAGTGGAATTACTCTCGTCTTTTCTGAGTTGATTTGTATTTCGGAAATACCAAGTTGTTGGAAGGTTTTTTTCTTCTTTGTTGCTTATGACAGAAAATAAGTATCCGAAAAATCTTGTCTTGGTCCATTTAGGTATATTCTGCAAAACTTACAGCTAAATAACGCGGACAAATATAACTCTCTTGTGTCTCAGATTCTTTAATAGTGCATCTTGTTACATTTGATGTCTTGTGTCCTTCACATTCCTGTTCCTGGTAACTCTTTGATGAGCTCTCAGATATTATCATTCTTCGCGGTGTCCGACTGAGGCTGTTCAGTCTTGTTCTCTAAAATCAAGTGGATCCGTGTATAAATGTGTGTCTGTGTGTGTGTGGCAAAAGAAGTCAGATCCAGTTTTACCTGGTATCTTGAAACAGAAGGGGAACTGCAATTTTGTGGAGTCTCCATTGTACTTCATTAGTATAGGTTGCTTTTCTGATGGTATGCTGTTAACATATCTTCATCTAGACATTAGCTATTTCAATTTTTTAAGAGAAATATAAACATTAGCTATTTCCTCAAATTGGAAAACTTTCATGTAAAGGGTGAAGACATAGCTCCTTTAACACGGTGAAGCAATGATAGAATATTACTCTTATCACATCCGTACAAATAAGTGCACTTAGGAAAAAGTTACGTAGTAAAACGTAGAACCAAAGTTTACTCATGTCTGAACTGCTAAGAGATTCTACTGTCCCAGGTTGCTAGCGTGATATGTTGCAGAAACAGCTATACCAGTTTGTATTTTGCCCAAGGGTCAGTCTTCCACAGTAAAAAAAAAGAAGTAAGGTGGTCCCTCGTTAGTAAAACTACATTAATGTATTTTATGCAACGAAAAGAATGGCTATCCAGTCTCCCAATGTAAAACACAAAAGCACTGTTATCATCATGAATGAATACTGCAAACAAGATAATTTAATCCTGCAATTTGGTTAAATAGTACGTCTACATGAAAATTGGGATGAGGGAAATTGGGAATACTTTGTTTGAATGATACCAATGGCTTTATGTTGAAGAAACACTGTTGAAGCACATTAAGTTTCAGATGTTCTATGGTGCTTGCTTAATCTTTTTGGTGGAAATTATTTACAGTTTTTCAGGAAATTTCATGCCGCATATGTTGACGCTGTGTCAAATCCATTTCATGTTCCTGGCAAGAAGATAACATCCAGAACTTTTGCTGAAAGGGTTAGCACTATCGTCAAGTCTTTTGGTTTGAGTTCAGCAGGTTGAATGACTGCTCTCAGAGTCATTTTGCAAGGCACTCCAGTGTACCTCTTCCCTAAGCCGATGGAGAATGTAAGGGTGAAGAGCATGTTTGTGCAAACTCATCTACTTCATTGCGTACTGAAGGATATTTGTCAAATTCCCTCCCTCGTGACAATAACCAAAGTAGATATCATGTGAAGTAGGTAGTTACTGGTTTTGTTGGGTCATATGTACTTGCTAGACAGATGTGTTTGCTTTAAGCAAAAGATATTTTTCGTTTGGAATTCTTTCAAGAAATAAAATGCAAAACATGTTGCCCATAATTACTGAAAATTTAAATGATAAAAGAATAAGTATTGTGCAATGATATTGTATAATTGTTCAAAAACCATCAGATCAAGTTGATCCACAACAGTGAGTAACTTTTCATAGCAAGTCTGATATGATAACGTAAAAATAGAATAACAACTTGCTAAATCAAGTGAAATTGCCTTGATACTGTAAAAATTCTTTACATCGACAGTATATGTAACTTAATTCAAAATGGTAATCCTACAAGATGTTGATTCTACTAAAAAGCATCTCTCTACGTGGCCGCACTTTTTTTATTTCTCAAATTTTGTGGAAATCGAAGAGCACGGACAGCCTCATTGTGCATATTAAGACAGAAGGCAATTCTTGAGTTGAAAGCAATTTGAGGCTCATTTGTGGAGTAAACATCCCCAGTTGCTTTTGATAGCGACCATCCATTGGCATGGTCTAATGTGGCATCAATTGCGCCATCTCGAATTGCTTTGGCTACAATGTTCTCAGCATCATCAACTGGATTTTCAGAATCCAAGTTTAGTTTCTTGGCAATGTCAGCCAGTGAAATACGAGAGTACGAAGCGCTGATGTTTCTAAGCCCTGCCCTAATGACATTATGCCTGAGTCTGACAATCAAGTTACTTGTTCTGTCTTGGTTGAAAATGCTGGAAAATTTCTCAGCTACTGTTGTAAATAGCTCTAGATCTCCTATGCGAATAGCCTGCAAAGACAGTAATTACAAAATTTAACTATAAAGCTCATAAGTCAAAGTTATTTATTTGCCCTCTAATGCTTACATTTGTCAGCTCAAAGTATGGCCTCAATGCTTTCTCCATTCTTTTCTGTGCAAATACAGTCCTCTCAGGGATCTCTCCAAGCAATAACTGGACAATAATAGCCCACTTATTGCATTGTATTTGGAAACCAACCGCAGTTACTGGACTTTTCTGCACAGCTTGTAGAAGAGAATCTTTGGCATCTGTGTACTCCAACTGAATTGCCTTGATCTTTCCCTGGTAGAGGAGGTATCGACAGAACTGAAAGAAATAGAAAAGGCCAATCCAAAGGAGAGGAAGCCATTGTGAGGACAAGTAGTTCAAACGCTATCTATTCACAAGAAGTGAGATTAGTAACCTCGAAAATAAGGCATTTTACATGCTACAACATGTTAAAATAGTAAATTCTTTGCTGCAAAAAACTTAAATCCATAAGCAAATAGACAGAGAAACCTGTTGGTTTGAAAGAGCTTCAACACAGTGGGCCTTTGAGCGAAATTTTTCTGCTTGATCATACAAGTTATAGTGAAGGTAATTTCTCAGTAACAGATTGAGAAGTGTTTCCTGCGATTTAACCAGCCAATAAACTATAACAGTTTTCAGTATATAACAAACACCAAAGACATGAATCAAATACCTGACTCAACTTATTATGGCGTATTGTTGCAGTTCGGTACAAAGCAAGCAGGTCACTGTTAGTAAACAATAGTTTCAATTAGAAAGAACACCAGTAGTAATAGCCAGAAAAAATTTAAACAAACTTACCCTCGAATTTCGGCGAGATCACCAGCAAGTTCATAACTTAAAGAGTAGTAGAAGCAGAGTTTTGATGCAAGAACGTCAGCAGTTCTGCCATTCATATTCTTTAGACGAACAATGCTTTCTGAGGAACAAGCATTAGCCTGAAGATAAAGCAAATACTGGGTGATTCAAGAAGTTGAGTAGAGATATCTTTATAAAAGGGAGAATTTGAGTAAAAGACAGCCATTGTTTCTCACCTCCTTGTATTTTTTCTGATCAATCAGAAATATTAGAACAAGCAAGTAGCAATAAGTCTCAAGCTCAGGCACCACATGTTTTGAATGAGCTTCTGTTTCAGACATTTCCACATCAACTTGAGTGTCATATTTATCCTGCTAAAAGCCATATAAGAATTCATAGAGCAGAGGTATTACATATCAACACACACGCGGGTGCGCACATGTCAAAGGGCGTACGCAAGAATTTTTGTAAGTGGTGTCGGAATTTATACAAGAACAAGAATAATAACTTTAATTATCATATTTTTAGACAAATAATAGACTTAGTCTATTGGTTTTGTTGAGACTTAAATAGAAATGGTCGTGACTCAATTTTACTTCATTAAAATTTTTAATCACAGAGGCTCTCTTAAATATTTGCACAAAAAAATGTGCTAGTTGAGGTTTGAAACTTTGACCTGTTGGAGCAAAATCAAGCACAAAACTAATTAACCAAGAGACAATTTATATCAAGTAGCGTTATCCCTTTCCTTACAGTATTAATACATATATCCGCTTCGATAAGCATGCATCCGCCAGTCAAACAATTAAGCAAGATTAACGAATAGAAGAATGGTTATATGAGAAACTAAGGCCTTAGTACATAAAAGACAGGTACAAAATGGTGGATTTTTATGTTTATTTGCAAGCTTGGCATTCAAATAGCTATTTACTACTACTAATTTACCTGGGGCAGGTATGAAGATAGCTGTGCATGGACCTCAGGAACAGGGCCAAGAGCATATTTCAAGAAAGCAGATAGTATTGAAACATTTAGCTTCCTCCTGAGTTTCATGGTCAATCTCATAGCCTTGTATATCTTCCTTACTTCACTTGTATATGCTCCACTCTCAATCAATAACGATATCTCCTTCAAATCTAGTTTCAAAACATTAGTTAAAAAATGCAAAACTTTAACTACCACTTTCAACTAATTGGGATAAAGAAAGTATATACAACAACAACAACAACAAACCCGGTATAGTTTTTCACAAGTGGGGTCTGGGGAGGGTAAGACGTACGTCGCCTTACCCCTATCCCTACCCTGGAAGGGGAGATGCTATTTCCGATAGACCCTCGGCTAGAGAAGGGATAAAGAACAGAAATATACAACACAAAGATATTCTGCCGGGCTTTGGTCTAGTGGTAATAGTGCAATACGTGATATGTGTGTTAGGCACCGATAAACGAGCCATGTAACATGAATATTTATAAATGTATGGAGATAGAGGAACATACCTTGTAATACAGAAGGATCAACTGAGCAGTCATATACAGAAGGAGTTGATTGATCATCAATCTTAACCGTTCGATTCGTGTTGAAGAATACTTGAGAAATCAAGACAACAGCCATTGCAAGATAGAAAACAGAGATAAAAGCTAAAAATTCCATGGTTGAAGTACAGGATGTTACGTTGTCAGATATTGAAAAGTGAACTAGTTGTAGAAAGAAGCAGTTGAACTCAACTTGTAATTATTAAGAGCAAAAGGAGAAAAGGGTGATTATGCTTACCACGTTTGGGGTTTTCTTCTACTTTAATTTTCTATGGAATAACAATACATTTACCATAATTGTTTTTGGCCCTTTTTCTAAAAGGGAAAGTGTAATGAATTCTTACGAATCATTTGGCAGCATCACAATGTAAATACATGTTTTAGCTCACTTTGATGAATTTGTTTCAGTAATGGAGTAGAGAATTTCGTGACTGATATTATCAAAAATACTGTTATACTCTCTTTTATAAGCTCTGATGCTTGAACTTTTTCTTTCTCTTTGATATTTCTTTTTCTAGATCATTTACTTTGTTAATTTCTGCCCAACAAATTAGAACAAGATTTATGGAATGGTTGGATGACTTGCTTTAGCTAGAAGTTTAAGAGAACATTTATCCATAAATAGACAATAGAGAAAGCGGGAGATGAGCAGAGTTTTGAAATTCGTTGATTGCGAATCAAGAAATCGCTTTCCTTTTGGTCAAGCAATGAGAGAGCTCATGGCTTCTCACTGTAGACGTATGTGCAAACTGTATGATCTTTTGGATAAAAAAGAAATTTATACCCTAAAGAAGACATTATTATATAGAATGATTCTTAGACTCCGCATGCACTATTCTTTTTTAAACCAAGGAAGTAGCTTGTACCACCTCTGGCCAAATTAATTAAATTTATCTCATACTGATCTTGTTCTTATTGCATTTTAAACACTTTGTCTCAGTTCTAGAATGATAAGCTGCCTTACATTTGTTTAGATCAGTATGAGTCGATTAACAGTTCATAGCCAGTCAATTAACTAATTTTTTAGCTCAATATAGGGGTTGAGACTTGAGACTCAACATGTTGTATTATACTCTTTTATTTAATTTACTCCAGAAGAACCAATTTAGGCTCAACTCATTAATACCTATTCTCAATTAAATCTATGGTTCTAGCTTAGACCAAGCTATCTCCGAGAAAATATCCTTTGACTTGACTAGTTTGTAGGGGCTACAAATTTCCCTCCTCAGATAAGACAAAAGCCAAGCTAAGCTCGTATGAGCTCTTGAAAACTTGATTCAACAATCATGGACAATAATTTCCTACTAGTACTTCAACAATCTGGCCCTTCTTTGGACTTCGCACATAGCGGGAGCTTACTGCATAGTAGATGTAATGGCAGAAGAAATAGAAGACCTAAATATAAAAGCACAGCAATTTTTGGCAAAGGGAAGTGTGTGGCTACAAAAAGAAATAGTAGGAGAAAAACATATGAGAGAATTCCACAGTAAATTTTTTGCTAACAGTAAAAACATTAATCATGAAACCTAGTACTTCATAATAGGAGAAATAGAAGGCCAAAAGAAATTGCAGATGAGGCATATTTGTTTAATCCAAGGAATAAGCTAAATATCCAATCTCAAATGGCAGGGAAATCTTAAACACAGCATCTTCCTTGTTCATCTCATGATATTAGATCCAATCAGAAATCATCATCATCCTCTTCAGCTATGTGCTTAGCAAGCTCTTGTTCTTGCTGTTGTCTCTCTCTCCTCTTCTCAGCACTTTCTTTCTCCTTGTGGGAATTTGGAGGAAATCGAAGAGCACGCACAGCCTCGTTATGCATATTCAGACAGAAAGCAATTCTTGAGTTAAAAGCAATTTGAGGCTCATTTGTAGAGTAAATGTCACCAGTCTCCTTTGATACCATCCATCCATTCGCATGATCCAAAGTGGCATCAATTGCACCATCTCGAATTGCTTTGGCCACGATACTCTCAGCATCAGCAACAGGGTTTGGAGAATCCAACCTCAGCTTTTTTGCAACATCAACCAGCGAGATCCGAGAGTAGGAGATACTGATGTTGCGTAGGCCAGTCCTAATGACATTATGCCTGAGTCTCACAATTAAATTGTTTGTTCCATCTGAACTAAAAGTGCTGGAGAACTTCTCAGCAACTTTCCTAAATAACTCCAGATCTCCGATGCGAACAGCCTGAAAACCAAAAATTATAACCCATATAATTCAGGATTTGATAGGAGATCCCAGGAAAATAAAGCCATAGGAAGGGGGACTGTCCTCCCAAGCAGGAGAATCACCCATTGTTACCTTCCCCCCTCCCAAATGACACACGAAACATAGATTCTTCAAAGAAAAAAAAAGGCCAGTCAATCTTCCCCACCAGACAGGTGTTACGATAGTTCACAAACACGTCTCTAGAATGTTGGGCAAGTAAATGAGCTCTCATAAGAAAATGCTTTTACTTGGAGTTGACTCATGCTACAAACAATGCATCAAATGATACTACACATGCTACATAATGTCAGAGATACATATCTAGTCACATGTACACCTGGTGTGCTTCTACATAGAGAGGCAAAATGGATCTCTCTCCATATGTTTGATGAAATAAACCAAAAAGAATGCAAAAAAAATCTTGAGCTACTCCTTTTCAAAATATGAACTCCTCCAAGAAAGTCAACATTCATACTTAAGATCTCAAAGTATGACCTCCAAAAAATGGACTTTCCAAGTTTAATAGTGTAATACGTACATTTGTCAGCTCAAAGTATGGCCTTAATGCTTTCTCCATGCCTTTCTGCATAAAAACAGTCCTTTCTGGAATCTCTCCAAGCAATAATCGGACAATAATAGCCCATTTATTACATTGAACTCGGAAACCAAGAGCAGCCTGAGGAGCTTTACGAGCAGCTTGAAGAAGAGATTCTTTAGCATCAGTGTACTCCAACTGGATTGTTCTGATCTTTCCAAGGTAAAAGAGGTATCGGCTAAACTGAAGGATACGAGAAAAAAGGGACGTTAATATAGGAGGATCAAATTGCAAGAACAAACATCCTAGACAAATTCTTTGAGCAAATTACAGCAATACAAATCTAAAAAAGCAAGTGATCTAATCGATAGAACCGCTAAAATCAGTTGAGCTACCACCAAAATCAAGCCGCCCCAAAGGTTCAGAAGTTAATATAGATCCTTGCACTGATCCAAAGATGAGAGATACTGATACCAATTTGAAATACAATCAGCACTATCTAAACTAAGTGTAAAGCTTTAACTAAACTAACAAGTAACATGCATTCCTAAGAACACTGAAGATTTTTTTGATGAACTATACCAAAACATAGAAAGCCTTACAAAACCCAAGAGCACTGAAGTTATTATCAAATTCTAAACCTAGCACATCATGGTGGATCAAGCATCAACAACAGTGAGGAATATTTTAGAAAAACCTATCATGGAACTTAAAAACAGATGAGCACAGAGAGGACGGGAATTGAGTAGAGAATTGCCTGCTGATTTGAATGAGCTTCAAAACGGGGGGCCTTTGACCTCAATTTCTCTGCTTGATCGTACAAGTTGTAGTGAAGATAATTCCGCAGCAGCAGATTAAGGAGTGTTTCCTGCACCCATAACCATCGAATAAGTACAAAACATCATATCCAGAAAACAGAGAGCACCCAAAGCTCCAAAACACTGACAAACCTGACCCAACTCATCATGGCGTAATGTTGCAATCCGGTGCAATGCAAGGAGATTACTGTCGGTAAATTATAAGTTCAATCAGAGACAGAAATAGAAAAGCCAAAATGGAGCCAAAAGATAGGCATTAAGGAAATGGAGTTAACTCAATACTCTCTCTTCCTAAATCTCATTTGGAAAGCCTGTTCTATCAAAGCATGGCATTGGTGTTACATGCGAGCTTGTACAATTTAAAACTTAAGACTTACCCTCGAATTTCGGCAAGATCACCAGTAAGTTCATAACACAGAGAATAGTAGAAGTAAAGTCTAGAAGCTAGTACATCAACAGTCCTCCTGTTGACAGTTTTCAGACGAGCAATACTTGCTGAGGAGCACGCCTTAGCCTGAAAGTAAACCAGGAATAAGTTGTAATTCCTTCAAAACACAAACTTAACATGAAAAAGGCAATATGAAATAGAACACATTACTTTATCGTACCTCATTGTATTTCTTCTGGTCGATTAGAAATATCAATACAAGCAAGTAGCAATAGATCTCAAGCTCTGGCAAAGGATTCTTAATCGGTGCCTGAACTCCAGATGTTGCAGTATCAACTTCCATATCCTGCTCGTCTTCCTGCAATAAAGAAACATTTGTATTGTAAAAAACTGATAACCAACGACACATACACTACCGAATCCTATCCAGAAGGTTTATCACTAAAAACTCCTGTACTATTGCACCTGCTACTAAGGAGGGGAAATCAAGAGTACTCTAAATTCCAATCAACCCCAACGAAAGTTAAGCGCATACAATTATTCCACCAACCTCCAGACAATTTTCAAGTTAAGTTCCACAAATCCAACAGTGATTCTGTGCTGCATAAGAAAACAACAACTACTACAACTAGTAGGCCAAAATCTCAAACTAGCTAGGTTCTGCTATATGAAACCCAATATCCATTTTGCTCACAATGGACCAGTTTCACTCCAATACCTAATAATTTGGGGTTCTTTTTTTCTTCTTTCTTTTGTGATACGTTCAATAACTTGGTAACTCTAGAGGTTCTCTGCATTTTCATCTAGATATCTTGTGTAAGAACATCAGGGATAATGGGTATGTTGTTGTTGTTCAAAAAAAGTCAAAATATCTCAGACAACAAAACATGGCCCGAAGAACCAAAACCGCGTGTGCCTACATAATTGCAATACGTGGGATATGCTGGATATGAAAGAGATAAGCCCAATGATACTTTTGTACATGAATGCACTTACAACTTGTTTGGATGATTGTTACCTATTGAATTGTATCGTATTCTTTCTTTAAATGCAATGTTCGTTTTGATTGTTATTTAAATATTATTGTATTGTATCGTATTCTTTCTTTAAATACAATGTTCGTTTTGATTGTTATTTAAATATTATTGTATTGTATCGTTCAATCCGTCGTTACGTAACGACGAAAAGTGTCACTTTATGGAACGACCGATTCGGTATGGTGGCGTTGTTACCTTACTTTTTTCTCTCATCCTGCCCTTTTTTATTATTAAATGATCATATTTTATCCTTTATCCTACTCTTTTAAATAATAATACTACTCCGTATCCTATTTTTTCTTAGCAATATGCAAGTTTATTATTCATATTATTGGTGAAAGACATCATGAAATGACGACAAATGATACAATCTATCCAAACGTTGTATTAATCAAACAATACAATACAATATAATACGATACATTATGAAACGATATGTAACAACAATCCAAACAAGTTGTTATGAATGCACTTTCTTGGTGCCTGATCATACAGTAAAATGTTCGCTTGCTCATCCAAATAAAAGTCTTACCTTGGGTAGGAAGGAAGATAGCCGGGAATGCACCTCAGATCCAGGCACTAGAACATAATTGAGGAAAGCAGATAGTGAAGAAGCCTTTAGCTTCTTCCTCAGTGCCATAGTCAGCCTTACGGCTCTCGAAATCCTCCGAACCTCACGAGCATATGCCCCAGTTTCAATCAACGATGCTATCTCTTTCAAATCTAAGAAAACACCCAAATTATAAAACTAAATAAATACCAAAAATTCTTCAGTCAGAAATAAAACCTTTGCTCCAAAATCCTACACTCTGATCTATCAAATTAAAACCCCAGAAATTTCCACTCAAAAAACCCTACATCGAAGATAGAAAAAGCCCCAAAACTGACCATTTCCTAAAAAAACCTAACATTGATCTATCAAATTGGAAACCCACAAATTTATAGTAAAAATAACAATACCCATAAGATAAAAATCAGAACTTAGATCTTTAAGGCAATAAAGTAATAAACCCATGAAAATAAATGAGAGAGAGAGAGAAAGATTGAACTTACGGTGGAAGATGGAAGGGGCAGTGGATGAAAGAGAATTGGAAGGAGGAGCTGCTTGCTCCTTCATCTCCACGTCTTGAGTCATCTTGTCTGAAAAGATCAATTCCAGAAAGAAACAGAAACGAGTCTAACAATGTTTTGATTCAGCGCCTCTGATAAACCTCACACACTGCAAACGCTCTTTTTGACCATTTTGTCCTTGGTCCTTTTTCTTTCTTTTTTTTCGTTTTAAGTCTGTGTTTTTCTTGCTGCTTACGTTTGATTTTCTTTTATCTAGTGAAAATGTAAAACAAAGAATCATTATTTGTCGTTTAGACAAATTATTGTTTTCAAAATTTTAGCATTTTAAGAAAATAAGAAATATTTGTTTGACCAATTTTTTTTTTTTAAGTTTTTTTGCCAAACTAAATCAAGATTAATTTTAAATCAAAGGGCATAAGCGAGAAGAAGTTAATATGGTCGGAACTAAGAGGTAATATTTTGGATAACATTAAATAATAATGCAAAGTAAAGGAAGGAGAAAGTTCACCAGTCCATTGATGAAATAGATCTTTATTTATTCAACAAAGTTATTTACACGCTAATGCCAGGGCTCTGAGCAATTTCCTTTGCATAAAGCAAGCTCTCAGGTCCTAAGCTTTTTGTGAGTGAAGATGTGTGTGTTCTTGAAAAAAATAATCCTTACTTTACACTCTCCCCTAGTATTTATACAAAATATTTTCATCTACCCAATGGTCCTTAACCAGAGTACCTAAATCTTTTGATCATACTTCAGATTATCTCTCGTAAATGCCATAGCGTCTACTTCGATGTGTCGGCCTTCTGAATGTATGACCTCGGCTATAGCTGAGGCACTCACTGTCATATCGCCTCATAAGTACGACTTCGACTTACTTGACTTCTTGTTGTTCCTTTTTATGCGAACTTCTTTTTATCAGATTTTGACCCATACAGAGCTCGATGGGCAGACCTCGCCAGTTCGAATGTTGAGAAATCTGAGCACCTTGGTCGATGGGCGAATACTCTACGGCGAGATAACAATGTAACATTTCGAGAGCTACACTAGACTGTTGCGTCAGTTTGAAACGTCATTAATTCGCCATGCGTCATTATGGCGCACGTTCCCGATATGTTGCATCGTTTCTTGTGCCTCTTCCGTTTTGGAATCGAAATGGCGGCGTTTGGTTTTCCCGCTCAGGGTGCCTGCATATTTATAAGTAGGGGAGAGTTTTTCATTTGGGTGTTGTATTTCCCCATTGATCTAGAAAAATCCCAAACTTCTTCTACTATTTTTCCCGGTTCTAATACCTCTCTCTCTTTTCTGCTAAAACCTCTTATCGTCGCTACCCACTTTCCTTAGCCTTCTCAATCTGCGCAACTAAGGAAGAGATGGCTAGTGCACCCTCTAACTTAGACAGAGTCGCCGGTGCACCTATACCGAAAACTGATACACCTTCTCATGAAGAGGGGGTAATCATGGCGGAAGATGAGAAATTTCCAACTTTAGATGAGATATTTCCTCGCTCGGGGAAGGCCAGGACCGATTTTAAGAACCCTCTTGATGACGAGTTTGAACCCGTCGTCTCTGAAATAAATGTCACGGCGCTTACTGCGCTTAAGTCTAAGTGGAGGTTCTCTAACCATATCGAACTTATTCTAGCGGGTCGTGACGTTGTGCATATACACTGCCCGGGATATTGCGCATTTTACGCATACCCGTTCGTCATCGGATACACATTTCCCCTTCTTTCCTTGGCGGTGGACTTTTGCCGCTACTATGAGGTGTGCACAGCTCAGCTCTCTCCATATATATACAAGCTCTTCCTCATGCTCATCAAGTATGCGGAGCTGGCCGGTCGGGGGATTTCTCTTCAGCACCTACTTCACTTCTTCGTTCCAAATTTTCATAGGGGTACGATGATACGTCTACGTCACCGAGAAACCAAGGGCTTGGTGGTGAAGATGGATGATAAGACCAATCGTCGCTTTTGGGAGAACTTCTTCTATGTGAGGACGAAGCGCGTGGTGTCGAACCCTGACGGGTTTCTTAAGGAGTGGAATTTCGCCCGTTTTTTCTCTCTTTTTCTCTTCTTTTTTTAGAAAGTGGTTGTCTGTTGCTCCCCTCCAGTGATTTGTTTGTTTCTTTTTGTGTTTTTACAGCCGAGAGGGAACCTCCTCCGTTAGTTGACGATATTCGCGAGTGGGTAAGCCAAGTTTTGCCCCATACGGTGGGAATTCTTGAATGGCCGTCGTTCCATGAGAGGTTCGGGTGCAAGCCTTTCACTAGTGAGTCATCTCGTCTCACCCTCAGTCACTTTGATCTTAGTTTCGCACTTTCCTCCTTCCTATATCCCCTTTTGGGTCAAATTTCTCTCAGTGGCAGGTCGGAGAGGAGCGAGGAGAGCAAGGGCTCCTATTCCTGCCTTCCGTCAGTCGAATTCTTCGGTCGAACCTGTACCAGTAGCGACTCTAAGTGGGGGAGTTCAGGCTCCGGCTATTTCACAGATCACGGCTATGCCCGGACTCGGCCGTTCGACGGTTGCTCCTCTGGTGGAAGTTTCGGTCCCTGCAGTTCATTTAGCGAACGAAACATCTCAGGGCGATGGCAAAGAGGCTCCGTCAAAGAGGCGGAGGATGATGCCTGAGGGGGCGCCCTCAATTGAAGGGGCTTCGAGGGGCGATCCTGTGTTGGCGGTGTCTGAACCTAATGGTGATGCTAGTTTGGGTGTAGAATCTGCATTCTCCTTGGGCGTGGAGACAATGCCTATTTCAGGCGTGGAGGAAACTACCGAGGTAGGAGGTCAGAGTTTAGAGGTCATTCCGAGCGGTCCATCGACCTCTCAGCAAGACTGTGCCCCCTCTTCGGCCAATGAGAGGGCGAAGGACGTGGCTATGGACGATTACGAATCTGATTCAGATATTGATCCCGAGGACATAAGAATGTTTGAGGAGGGGTTTACCCGGGTCGAGGTGAGAGCGGGGGTTCCTTCTCGCGTGCTTGAGATTCCATCGGATTATGACCTGTTGGAGGATACGATGGACTTGGTGCCCCAACTCGACCTTCTGTGTTCTGCTGCCGAAATAAGGTCTCTTCGGGGGATCAACGATGTTGGCCTGTCACGAGGTGTAGCTGGGATGGATTTGAGGGTAAGTTCTTTACTATTTTCTTTGTTTCACGACTTCCATTTTTGTTGACCATTTCTTTTTCCTCCTCTTTTTACATTTCAGACTTTTATCTTGGAGACCGAGGGTGCTCGTCGGGCGAAGACGCAGGCTGATGTCTTTCAGAAAAGGGCTTCGAAATACTGTCGGTATCGCGATAAGTGTCGCGATATGCATGCGCTGCTCAGGGCGTGGGTAGTCATCAATCCCTTAGGGAGGAGTTGGAACGGAAAGATGAGGACTTGATGCGGTCCATTGGAAGATGCAGCGAGCTCGAGGGGCTGCTTAGGGCCAAAGAAAAGGAGCTTGAGGTAGGCAAGGGAGTTGCGGCCAAATGTGTTGATCTTTAAGCGAAGGTGGTGGCCTTGGGAGTGGAGCTTGAACAACAAGCCACTAGAGTTGCCGGTCCAAGCGTCAAGTTGTCAGAGAAGGCGACTGAGTTGGAGGGGGCTGAGGGAGCTCGAGTGGCGGCTTTGAAGAGGGCACCAACACTGGAAGATACTATCCGCGTTCTTAGGTCTGACCGAGCAACTGATATGGAAATGGTTGCACTGATGGAGGTGTGGATCGAGGAGCGAATATGTGAGCTTGAGAGAGATATCTCGAACCTGGGCGATCAAAATGAGGTTCTCGAGGCTGAAAAGGCGCAGTTGTTGGATCAGGCTCTTCCACAAGCATCTGCCTCTGCTGTTGTTCCTTGCCGCTTGTACGAGGTGTGGATCCATGCTAAGGCTCAACGGGATATATACAAGGACTTGTTGACAGCGGGGAGTGTTCCTGAGGCCACTTTTGAAGATGTCCGTGCTAAAGCACGCGAGGCCCGTATTGCCTGCGGCTATGATCCTGCGATACCGGAGGCCGACGAAGATGATGAGGACGAAGATGGACTTACCTTTGATGAAAGTGTTAATGGAGGGGACGATGGTGGATGTGAAGCCGCTGGACCGAGCGGGGAGAAGGGTGATGTCGTGGATGGGGACAGTGTTGAGTGAAGCCTTTGTGCTTAGTTTTTCTGTACTTAGTTTTTTTTGTTCTCTTCTTCGTTGTTGCTGGTTTTCTTTTTTGTGGGGGCCCGCTTATGGATTTTTGTAAGATGCTATTTATTTGTTTCTTTGAATAAAACAGTCGGTTTGTCTTTGGCTTTTCTGTCTGAAAAGATCTTTGGATTTTCTCGTGATGAACCCTAACCTTCAGCTGAGAGTTCGAACGAGGTCGAATTTTGACTTGTGGTTAACTCGAGCAAGGTCAAAGTTTGGCTTGTTAATTCGAGCGAGATCGAATCTTGACTTGTTATTGACTCGAGTAAGGTTGAATTTGACTTTTAATTGGTTCGAGTCAGGTTGAATTCTACTTTCAACTGGCGATGGTCAAGGGCCGCAGGGGTATGAATTCGAACAAGGTCAAACTTTGACTTGTTAATTCGAGCGAGGTCGAATTTTACTTTCAATTGGCGATGTCCCGGGTCGTATGGGTGTGAATTTGGACGAGTCGAATATGATCAATAATGATTTCGAGCGAGGTCGAACTTTACTTTCAATTGGATATGGACCAGGGCCATATGGGTGTGAATTCGAATGAGGTCGAATATGACCCGTAATGAGTTCGAGCGAGGTCGAACTTTACTTTCAATTGGCAATGGCCCGGGGCCATATGGGTGTGAATTCGAACGAGGTCAAATGTGTCCTGTAATGAGTTTGAGCGAGTTCGAACTTTACTTTCAATTGGCGATGGCCCGGGGCCGTATGGGTGTGAATTCGAACGAGGTCGAGTACATTTCTTGTGTTGGCGTGATGTGTAAACTCGGTGGAGTCATGTAAGAATATCGCATGTTGCCTCGCTTGCTTTTTCGTTGGAGAATATTACACGTTGTTGCATGGTCTACGCATGCTCTGGGAGGATTTCCATCCTATCTAGTCCCTTCATTGCTCGGCCTGGAGAGGTAGATGACACGCCGAGCGATGAACTCATTACTTAGGCTTCGAGACATCCTGAGCCTTGATTAATTCGGGCGGGGTTCGGGTGTAACTAATTGAATTTAGTTGGTGTGAGTCGGCGTAGGCGCTGTCTTGGGGAGTATGCGGGCGAGTTTTGCGCACTTATGTTCTGCATGTGTGGGAGAGATTTGCACATTTTTCGGGTTGGCCGCCCAGTCCCAGTCTACATGAACTTTTTCTTTATGGTGTCAACTTGTTCTAAATCATTTTCCCGTTGTCTGCAGTATGATATGGTGTGGGGTGTTTTCCTGATGTGCCTTTTGCTGAAGGGGTCGGAGCGTCTTCGTGAAGAAGAAACTTAAAATCTGTATGTCGGTAGTGCGAGCTGACGTCCGTCAAACTCGGGTGACGTCTTGTGGGTCTTTGGAACAGTATTTGTTGTCTCCGCTCCTTAGACATGGAAAGTCCTCCTAACTTGACTGGCAACAAACTAAAAATCGCGCCGCATAACGGCTCATTTTGTTCCATACTCTGATGTTTGTTTTAGATCCGATACTAGCTTTGTGCTTGGCCTCGTTGTTAGTTGAGCCTATGCATCTCATGGACGGGCGACTTACTTCGCTCGTTAAAACCTTAAGTTCGAGTCCCGGTTCGGCCCAATCCCGGGCGAACAAAGACGACAGAAATAGAAGGCGTACCACAAACATACAAATGGGGCATATTTATCATTTCGGAGGATTACATAGAGAGCATAATTCCACATTGTAAGAGAGAAGGCAGTATGCGTAAGGTATATATGACATTTGGTGTTAATATGGCAATAAGAATGCGGACGCGCTCCATACGTAATGGTCATGGTCCTATTCTAACGACTTGTGCTCACAACACACCTAAGCTGCTATCACTGTGCATTGTAGTTCTCGTGTATAAATCAAATACAACTCCGGTTTTGTGCAAGGATCTAGGTTGATTTGGTGGTTTCAAGGGCCTACAACAAGTTTCTTAAGTATGCGTGCATAATAAAAGGACGAAACTTGCATTTGGATCTAGAGGAAACTAAGACTTTGGCTAAGAAATCCCCACAGACAGCGCCAAATTGTTTGACCAAAAAGTTTCTTAGTCTTTTTGCCAAACTAAATCAAGTGATTAGAAGAAGGATAAATCATAGCCAAAGATAACTAATTCTAAATCAAGGGGCATAAGCGAGAAGAAGTTAATATGGTTAGAACTAAGAATCGGTTACAATCCTCGATTGAGGTCCATGATATAGGAAGAGGTAATATTTTGGATAACATTAATTAATAATGCAAAGTAAAGGAAGGAGAAAGTTCACCAATCCATTGATGAGATAGATCTTTATTTATTCAACAAAGTTGTTTACAGGCTAATGCCAGGGCTCTGAGCAATTTCCTTTGCATAAAGCAGGCTCTCAGGTCCTAAGCTTTTTGAGTGAAGATGTATGTGTTCTTGAAATAAACCCCACCTTACTTCACTCTCTCCCCACCCCAAATACAAAATATTTTCATCTATCCACCGGTCCTTAACTAGCGTACCTAAATCTTTTAAACATACTTAGAATTGTCCCTCGTAAACGCCATAGCGTCTACTTCGCCGTGCCGGCCTTCTGAATGTATGACCTCGGCTATAGCCGGGGCACTCACTGCCATATCGTCTCATAAGTACGACTTCGGCTTACTCGACCCCTTGTCGTTCCTTCTTATGTGAACTTCTTTTGATCAGATTTTGACCCATACAATATTGATTACCTTTTTTCCAACTTCACTCTTTAGTGATCTAATTAGTGTTAATTAAATAAGATATTGGTGGAAAAAAAAATAATTAAGATATTTAAGCGATGGATAAAGAATAAATTAAACAAATATTCTTACTTTGTTTTACTATACAAATTTCTTCATAAATAAAGGTATCGATATCTTTCTGTAAAGTAATGTTGAAGTATTTTCGTATTTAGCCATTTTCACTCATATGAGCAACTCAGGGCCTCGACCTATTCAAATTTGCCGAAAAGTTTCACTTTGAAAATAAAATACCACCAAAAATAATTTCATTTTCGAAGCACAGAATGGTCATATGTCTCTTACACAATTTTGGCGTTTTAGTGTATAACATCTTTTTTTTTTGCATTTTTGTCATAACTCTTGATTATATGGGAAATAGAAAGATATTACCCTTCTTGCCAATAAGTACATAAGAAATTTAAGAAATAAATGTTGGGATGATACCAATTTATATACTTCATCTAGAGTTCAACCAAATTTATAGGATGACATGAGGTAATAGTACTGTTAGAAAACGATATCATGGTTTATTCTTTCCTACCTTTCTTTTCTACATTTCGGTGGATGCATTTACTATGATTTTAAAGTATATGAACAAGAGTACCATGAAAAAATTTGTAAGAAGTAATTTAGTTTTATTTAATTAATTAATTTGAGAAATAAAATCAAGCGAACATAATTTCTCGTAATGACTAAGCACGTCTCACTGCTCAAAGATATGCTGCTGAATGACAGCTTTCTTATTTGCTGAAAAAATGATCCACAAAACCATCAAATAACGTACATGAATGAGAATAAAAATATCTACACTATCAATAGAGATTGACCTTAAATAATATAATGGGAGAAAACACTTTTAACTCTGTTGTGAAGGCGGATAGCATTACAAAGAAAAGTAAGACTGCTAATTTGAAACAGAGGAAATATAATTTCATTGCTCTCGAGGAACTAAGAGTAACATTTCATCTAATAAAGATATCAATGGATATTAGACTAAATGTTAATGTATCGAATTACAAACAAATTGATGAGGAGACTCCAGTATGCACCACCGGATCTGAAGGCCCCAGGTCCACTGTACGCAAACCAACTCCAAAATGCAATATTTTGCAATAACAGAACAAAAAAGATCTCATAAACTTTTTATTACAACCCCTACACCCCCCCCCCCCAAGTATATCTCGAAGAAATCCCGAATATTCAAAAGAATGAAAGGTTTACCAGACATTTCTGGTATTCTGAGGTGCGGCTGACATGGTAAAAGATCAAATCAGCCTAAGACGTAGTGCACGTTAGATGCATCTCGTCAATAAAAAAGGTGTAAATCAGATTATTTGCTCTGCTCAAAATGTAGAAACTAAATATGGAAGCACACCATATAATTTCTGCAACTTAGTGTTGAGTTTCCGAGTTCTGGTTTGGGATCATCTTCGAGCTCTCACTAAAGATCGGGTATTTCCCTGGACCATCCCTCTTACCAAGATCAGGTCTTCTAGCTTGGGGATTAGCCATATGTAAACCTCTAGGATCTGAAGCACTAGAGTTCCTTCCAGAATTAGACTGCTCACTTTTCTTGTACCTATTTTCTGTAGCAACATTGCTCTCCTTGCTAGGAGTCCTGTCTGCTGGTGCAGAGCTAAAAATACCAAAACCAGAGGATGGAGAACTTCGAACACCAGAATGAGAAGGATGGTGCTCCGGAGACCCATTAAGAGGAGACTTCCTCAGCAACTGAGATCCAAGGTCTCTAGCATGTGACAAGCCACTCCTATCCAGCGGCGGTTGCCTTCCTATATCAGATAGGTTGTCCACTGGCATTGTGCTCCTTGAACTTGGGGTGCTACTAGGAGCTGATTTGGTAGGTACGGATGAGTTTCTAGGGTCCCTTTGATACCTATTTTCTTCTCCTGACGGAGCCTGCACTGTGTTCCCTAATTCTCTTCTGAAACTACTTTGCCCTCCAAATGAAGGCCCAGCTGCTTCAGTTCGAGAAGAATCACGTGCAGATCTCGCACGTGCAAAATCTGAAGAAACATTTGTAAAACTTGGAGTTCTAGCACCTACATTTTCGCCCTCCACAAAATCAAAAACCTTCCTGGAATCACCTTTTGCACCAGATACTCTCCAATCTGATCTCTTGTCATCCACATCTTCATCAGTCATTTCTTCTTGACAGCTATCGTCGTCACTTTCAACACTAGATTCAGCAGCATCACAGTTTTCATCCAATTGTAAAGAACTTTGAGATGCTGCATCTTCTTCAGAACTGGCAGTTTTGCATTCTTTTGACGCTTTCTTTCCTGAACCTTTCTTTGATGGACCGAACTTAACATGCCTGACAACAATATATGCCTGCTTTTTCTCCACTCTTGGCCCACTTTCAATATAGGCAACATCTTCAATCTAAAGAAACAACACCCATCCAAGGCACAGAACTTAAATAATAAAAACAATTAACGATAGCTTCAAACAGGATGCTACCAACAGAATAGCAGCATATCTTACCAGAGGAGAGAAACGTGATAACACTGCTCCCAAATCCTCTCCTTCATTGCCCATGGACATGGCTGTACACTGTTCAGGAACACAAAAGATCATAACTGATTATATTTGATAAAAAGATAACCAAACATACATTCTCATGCAACCAACATTATCTGCTTTACCAAAAACATTGCAGACAATAAATCCTCAAGAAATCAACGTCACATTTTTTTTTAACAAAAACATGAAGTTGCTATCAAAATACCCTGTCCAAAGCTCCAAAAAAGAAAAAAACCTGTCGAAAGCTGGTTTAGACTTCTCACAAAGTAACAAAGGCAATTTTATCTTTCTTTCTTGAAGCCAAGGTTCAGGTAAACAACAGAAGACCCATTCAAGTTGCTTATTATGCACCCTAGTTTTCCAAACATGCATGTGACAGCGGACTGGCTCAACTCCATAATAATCAAGTGTCACAGAAGATATCAAATAGAAAAAAGTAGTGAAAACCAGCATCTACCAAAAAGCGGCTTTAGTATACAACAACAAAAAACCCAGTGTAATCCCACAAAGTAGGGCCGAGGAGGGGAGAGCATACGCAGACCTTACTGCTACCTTGTGAAGGTAGAGAGGATGTTTCCGATATAGTGACAACAACAAGATAAGGTGATCGGGTGACGGGGTGATATATCAAATGTACTAAAAGCGGCTTTACTATATATCAAAAAAATCCAATTGTCAACACTAATTAAGTTTTACATGCTTTATGACATAATCAAACCTATGGGGTTATAAGTGATGCACCGACAAGGACATCTTACAGCACACAATGGTCTTTAAATTTCAATCTGTAAGTTTGAAAATTTTAAACAATTGATTTAAAATTTTTACCTAATCAACAAAATTAGTAATCTAGCTTTTTGAGCCACTAAGGACACCTCGAATGAGAGACAATGAGGTGCTAATATTCCACGCCTGCTCTTTTTTTTTTTTTTTTTCTGTGTTAAAATTGATCATTCAAAAAGAGACCATTTTAAGTTTTTTGATAACCGGAAAATCCCCAAGGCCTGTAGTGCATAGAATCTCGGTGAATAATAGGCCCGTCCTTCTACCCTTCTCCATGCTTTTGTCTATGGCAGTTTTCGAACTCGTGATGTGCGCCTAACCGACGCATCACGCGTAGAGCTCTTACCACTAGACCGAAGGCTTGCGGGCCAATAGAAAGAGCATTTTTTTTTTGATAGCCCTGGGTGTCCGAGTCTCTTAGAGCCCCGACTAATCCCAGGGGTGCACAGGCCCTCGGCAAGGAGTTTCCCGCAAGTGCACCACGGTTAAATCAGGTTTTACCCAGTCCGATGGCCCTCATAAATTGTTTGCACCCAGTAGGTTTCGAACTTGAGACCTTGAAAGGGAGCAAACCCCAAGGCTCAAGTCAATTGCCACCAGGTCAACCCCTGAGGGTTTAGAAAGAGCATTTTATTTGCAAGCTTTTCTTAAAACAGAAGATGGCACGATGCAACGGAAAACAAATTGAGTGTAGAGGCATTAAAAACAAGCAAACACAACACTGGGATGCTTTTTTTGGTTTTTTTTTTTTTTTG